>JABUQX010060516.1:37500-40000 GCA_015478945.1 Trachelipus rathkii
ATATGTATATATATATAATAACAATATATAATATACATATATGTATATATGTATATATATATATATAATATATAACAATAACAATATAATATATATATATATATATAATATTTATATATATATATATATATATATATATATATATATATATATATATATATATATATATATATATATATATATAAATTATGAAACATTTGACAGCCAATAATGGCCAACGGCTCAACACTTAAACATTTTAGAAAAATTGAAAAACCAAAGATTAATCCAATTCAAAAACCGATTTGGTTCTAAATACCTCGATTAAAGTCTTAAATCAAGGATATGTGAGGCGTGTTCAGTACTGCGGTGGCCAAGTATAAAGTAATGCATCTCATCAGTTTCAAACCTTTAGTGATATATATTGGGTTGGTGAAACGTACGTTACATTTCTCTATTTTCAGTCCTCTAGTGAAATTTGTCGAGTTGAGTCATTTGCACATTTCAACTCATCCTTATCAGTTCTTTCGTAATATCCATGGCGTTGGTGAACTGCATATTGCAAACTCATCATTTTTAAAGCTTATTGACATTTACAGCGTTAGTGAACTGCACTAATCTTTAGTTATATTCACTTTGATTAGAAACTTCACATTGTTACTCAACAATTTAAGTACTGTAGCGATATCGTGTAGTTGGTAAGCCTCACATTTCAACTCACTCTTTCGGTCTTTTAGCAATATCTTTATTGGTAACCAACAAATTTTTATCTTCCATGATATCCGTCATAGTGGTGAGCTGAACAATGCAACTCATGATTTTCAATTCTGTACCGATTACCGCAGAGTTTTTGAACCGCACATTGCAACTTCTCATTTTTAAGCCTTAGTTATATTGGTTAAGTTGATGAACTGCACATTGCAACTCATTAATCTCACTCTTTAAGTAATATCCATGGTTTAAGTAAACTGCACAGTGCAACCTAATTTTTTTAACCATTAGTGATATCTAGTTAGAGAAATGTTCACTGCAACTATTTACTTTTAATCCTTTCGTGGTATCTGTTGAGCTGATACATTGCATAATGAGACTCATCATTTTCACTCATTTTTTTAAGATTCCTTCCTACCATAATTCACAATGCAACAAAATTTCAAAAAAATCTTTGTTTATTGTATTTTTTTTAACTTCTTAATTAATTTTCTGCGCTGATTTCAAATATTTAATCAGATTTTCTGTGTCATCGACCGTTACAGAATAACATCGATATTAATGATTAGTATATATTGTAATTATTAGTATATATTGTAATGTTTGCTATCCTCCACTAATTGTTGTATATTTCATTTTTCTTTCAGACAGATAGCTAATTAATAAATATATTGGTAACATTTTTGTGATGGCTAGTAGAGTATGTGAAAATTCCCGAGAAGCTTTTTGCTATGTGTGTGGTTGCTATATTGGCCAAAAGCAAGTATCCTATAAAATTGTGGCAGGTGCCAAATTCTGTATAGCCTACAAATTTTATTTTGGAATGCCCATGGGTGACCTGGACAAGTCATAGGCACCTCACGTGACATGTGCAAGGTGCCGATCTATTCTAGAAGTATGGCTACAGAAGCAAGTATCCTATAGAATAGTGGTAGGTTTCAAATTCTGTATAGCATACAGACTTTATTTGGAATGTCCATGGGTGACCAGGACAAGTCATAGGCACCTCACGTGACATGTGGAAGCTGCCGATCTACTCTAGAAGCATGGCTACGAGGTACTGGAAGAGCTATGCCTTTTGCTATTCCAAGAGTCTGGAGAGAGCCGAAGAACCATCATGATGACTGCTACTTTTGTATGATTGATGTTACAAAGTACAGAAAGTTAAAGGATGACAAGCTCTAATCTACCCAGAAATACCATCATCTATAGAACCTGTCTCACATGATGACAGCTTACGAGTACCTCAACCACCAGAAAATGTAATTATATTTCTTCTCAAAGTCGTTATAACGTATTCATATTTTCTATTCATGTTCATAAAAATGTATGATATGCCAATGTAAATCAAGTCTTTGGTGTCGTTGCTGTATGTACTTATCTTCCCCCACGCAGACAGAAGATGTAATGGATATTTCATCTGAAGAGTCAGCAGGTAGCAGTAACGATGAAATGGAAGAATCTTTCTTACCAAGAACGACTTTGGAGAGTCACTTTCCAGGTCAGAATGAACTATAGTTAATTTGATAAGGAATTTAAATCTCACAAAGTCAGGAGCTGAACAGTTAACAGCAAGGCTGCATGAATGGATTCTATTAGGGGATGACTGTAGGGCATGTGTGTACCGGAAACGACATGAGGAGTTTGAAATCTACTATCATGTTAGTGGCGAACCATGCTTTTGTAAAGATGTGATTTGTTTGTTTTCTGCTGTTGGACTGAAGCATGATCCTGCAGAATGGCGAATGTTCAAAGACAGCTCAACACGAAATATCAAAGGAGTTTTGCTACACAATGAAAATTGATATCC
>JABUQX010060516.1:55000-57500 GCA_015478945.1 Trachelipus rathkii
CTCACTTTGAGGAAAGCAATGATAATATCCAAATTTGAACCAAGAAAGGACCCAAACTAGTAATCTTCTGACGGTCCAATCTAAAAAGCTCATTTACTCCACTTTATAATCCTTCATCTTATTTAACGATCTCATTTTTCTAAACATTTTAAATAGCTTCAACAAATTATCCTTTTATAGAAACATACTGTTCTCAGAATATCTGATAGTCAAAGTCGTTGCCTGTCCTCAGGTATATTCTCTTACAAAAGTTAATATTCCATATCTCCATACAACAATATCAAAAAGTTGACATTAGCTTGGTCGCAAAACATAGGGAGAAGATTTTTTTCCTATGAAAATTAGTTTAAGTAGATAATTTGCTTTTTTGAATGTTTTTCTACTATTTTTGAATTGTTTATCATCAAAGAGTTCAAGTAAGATGCTTTTTGAAAAATAAATTTCAAACCAGGTAGGTGAAAGGTAGGAGTAGGGTAGAGTGAGGGGGGGAGGGAGAGGAAAGAAAATATTAAAATAAGAACCATTTATTTAGTATAACCAAGCCATATTGAATTTAAAACAGTGAACTTAATTATTACCAAAACAGTCTTCAGAAATAGAGAGTGGTACCATCAATATAAGTTTTATATCTAGATTAAATATTAATTATAAATTAATAATAATATATAAATTAATAATAATAGGTAGGTAGGTCGAACTGCTAGGCAGTTTGTCAGATTGAGTCACTAGAATCAAGTAGGTGGTTGAGGTTTTGCGAGGGTAGATTTCAATGTATCTGGGAATAATTTTCCACATTAGCAACTACTTGCAAAACATACTGTTTCTGCTATTCAACTTTTGTTATGCTCGCATTGTAGTCCTGTATTATTAATTTGACACCCCTTTCGTCTGTGTCATTTATAACCCTAAAACGATTGACAATTCCCTGTCCTTTCAAGAAATCCAGGTTTTCATTCCAAACATCCGGATCGGAATGTAAGAAATGAGTTGAAATGTTGAACCTTTTGAAGAGGTTGAATGTTAGTTTTGCAATAAAGTAATCGATCTGTTTGTCTAATAAATAATGAGCTTCTCTCAAACGAATTTTGACTTACTGTTTTAAGAGACTTGGTTCTATCGTGCGTCTGATGTTTTTCCTTCCTCGAAGCCTCCAGATAAGCTTATTAGCTCATCATCATCATCATCATCATCATCATCATCATCATCATCATCATTTTGCTCAAAAGGCAATAGTTAGGCAGCCATGTGTTTTTTGATATTTTGATTTTATTTAATTAAGGTTTTAAACAGCTGTAAATCTTGGTTGGGGGTAAAGGCAGCTTTAGAAGCATTAAACCAAACTTTGACGTAAACATTAATTATTATGAATAAATAAATAACTTTCTGATGACAATCATCTCGGAGTCGGGCATCTTAGGGTAGGAAAATTGATCCTGACAAAGAAAATTTTTAAGGGAGTGAAATGAACTTTTAGACATCGGCACACTGGCGTGATGTTATGGTACCTGACGCTCTGACCGAGAAATATTTCTGAAGAGCAACACGACCGTAAAATACGAATGACAGACTTGCTATAAAAAATCTTTATAAATCTTCTCCTGGGCTGATGCCGTAGATATTTTTTAATTGCTCTGAGAGGAAACCTAGAAATCTGTTCAGATCATTTACATTTATTTTAAATTTTGACCTGTATCAATCATCAAAAAACAGTATTATATTTTTTTGTCAATTTGGAACATCAATGATCTGAAAATCTTTTTTAAAAGTCAGGCCTGAGGCCGTAGTGAATTCCATTTTGCAATCAACAACTGTTAGGTATTATTCGAGATCGTGGTGGCCGACATCGCCAAGTATAAAAGATCATTTTTCAAATAATATCTTCTAAATAAAACTCAGATTTCCTGCTCAAAATACCAGTTTGACCGCAGTAGTGTCAAAATACATTGCATCTATTTCGTACTGGTCCCCCATTTTTCCACTTCAGAAAAAACAGCTTTTGCCTGAGTACATCCCGTATTATTTTTAACATGAGGAACTCCAATCAACTGCTCTTCATCACCGCAACTTATCAAAATTACCAACCTCTCCACATTTTCATCTGTTATACAATTTCTATTTTGATCACTCATCCAACCATTCAAGTCTCCCAACACAGATCAAATCTGAGCCCTACTCAATCACAACTTTCAAACATTATTCAGAATTGTTGCAGAGAAAGTCACACTCTCCTCAACATCAACCTCAGATGAACCATATATTACAACCACATATTACAACCATATATTACAACCACATATATCTTGACCTTCTCAAACTAAATTTAACCATTAGTATTCTAGTACTCAAACAAACAAAATCCACCATAGCTCTGTGCCACAAGGCACTCATTAAAATCCCAACTCCTTCCCCCCCAACCTTCTCATTTTCTCCACTACTGCAAATGCACCTTTTATACAGGGTGGGAAAAGCCATGTTTTAAAAAAAATCAAAACCAATGATT
>JABUQX010060516.1:67500-75252 GCA_015478945.1 Trachelipus rathkii
AAGGGAGCACACACACACACACACACACACACACACACATATATATATATATATATATATATATTATATATACTATTAATATATATATATATATATATATATTATATATATATAATATATATAATATATATTATATATAATATATATATATATATTTATAGATATATCAAGAGGTGGGCACCCCGCTCATTTGGGGGTAGTCCGCTAGTCCGCTATCGCACCTCCGCACCTCGAGAAAACGTAGTCCCGCTAGCGCTCCTCCGCACTTATTCAGACAATCAAAACTCCGCTATCGCAAGTCCGCAAGGTTCGCACGTCTCCCGCTAATAATGTGCGACTTCACAATAGATTATAATATTAATACTAAATAGGATATATCCTTACAAAAAATTTATTTATAATATTATATGAAAAATTGATGAATAATTAACAAATCTCAAGATTTTCCACTTCCTCCTCAATGCCGTCTTCAAAGGACAAGAGAACCATATTACCTTTTCAAAAAGATTAGGTGCTCAAAATTGAAAGCAGTTAAGGCGACTCATTGCCCGTCAAAAATCCCCCGATACAAAATATTCGCTCTAAGACGCCGCAAGAACTAGGGATAGTGTAATTATATTATTATGAACAAGTTCAACAAATTCTGCCTATGCTGAAAAGGAAAGATGTCCTTGGTGGGAGGAGTGCTGGTGTTAGTTCACTTCCAGAAGTCCATTGCTAATTTAAGGTCCTCCACCTAAATCATTCTGCCTCCCTTCTGGAATATTTTGACCACCCTGTCCACCCATAAGAAGTTCTATTTTCGTCCAAGACTTTAGTAGAATCCATTAAAGCCTCGACTCCTGCAGAGCCGATGCAATGCTACGTATCAGCTTGGTAGCTATATATATATATAATAATATATATATATATATAATATATAGATATATTATATATATATATATATATAATATACAGGGCTTGCTATCAAGCCTAGATGACCTGCACACTCTAATCCACTTGGTCAGAAAATACATATAAATCAATTTACCCTGACCACTGCTGTAGGTAATGAACCCCACAATGAAGGGGATAGAGGTTCGGTAGCTGCAAATTATATATATATATATATATATATATGGTATTAATAATATGAAAGATATATTTATTTTATATATATATATATTTAAAAAATTAATATGATATTATATATATATAGATAGTATATATATATATAATATTATATATTATATATATTAGGCCTATATTTATATATATATATATATATATTATATTATATATATAATATATATTATATATATATATATATTATATTATATATATATATTATATATATATATATATATATATATATATTATGATATATATATATATTGGGAAAATTTCTCTTTAAGACGACAGTTGTTTGAGAAAAAAAAAGTTTTAGTATAATTTAATACTTAAACAAGGAAAATAATACATTTTTTATGGTATGACATAAGAAAAAAACGTATTTTCAAGTATTTAAAAATTTGATTTAATTAAATAAAATAATTAAGTGAAAGTTTATTTGGAAATATACGTCTGGCAAGGTTAATGCACCGGAGTCTTATTTTGGTATACTCATAGACAATTCAGTGTTAATTCGGCGAGCATGGAGATGCGTTGTGAAATATTTTTAAAATACATGGTTTAATGGAATGAAAATATAGAATATGTTTCATATTTATGGTATTTTATTATATATTATATATTATAATATATATATATTATATGATTAGTATATATATAATATATATATATATATATAATATTATTTAATATATATATACTATATATATATCATTAATATATCTAACCTGACCTAACCAAAACCTAACCTAAACCCTAACCTTAACCTACCTAACCTAACCTTCCTTCATTCCATGCTAACCTAACTAACCTAACCTAACTAACTTAGTCCGAACCTAACCTAACCTAAACCTTACCTAACCTAACCTAACTATAACGTTATCGCTAACCTAACCTAACCTAACCTAACCCTAACCTAACCTAATTTTAATTAAATGTTAGTATATATATATTATAATAAATATATATATATTATATATATATATATATATTATATTATATATAGTATAGTATATATACCTATATATATATATATATATATATATATATATATATATATGTAATTGTTTTTTGTTATGGCAATTTTGTTGCCAGAGTTTTTCGTTGTCGGTTCGAAGACACTTATCGTACAAAGCGATCTCGCCTCCGCGGATATTTGTTCGTTTTTTTTTAAACCAAATATTAACCCATATATATATATATATAATATAATATTTAATTATATAGTATATAATATATATATATAATATATATATATATTATATATATATATATATATTATATACTATATATAATATAGTATTTATATTAGATATATCTATATTATATATATATATATATAAGTATAATATATAATATATATACTATATATATATATAATATATATAAAAATAATATATATATAATATTAATATATTATTATTTATAATATATATATAAGTATATATATATATATATATATATTGATATATATATTAGTGATGCTGAGATGTCATTATTTCGATGCCGCGGAGCGGATGCGGTTGGAGGATGTTTGAATTTTAAATCCGCGGATGCGCAAGATGCGGGACAACCGATGTAGTCCGGGGACGACCTCCGGAAAGACGTTTGGCGTGACTGACGAGTAGATGATGGATTGTGAAATTGTGGTGATTAGTGGGTATACCTCTTTATAAGAGATAATTGCCCTGAAATTGATCAGGATATGCGTGTTGGTCGGGACTATTTTGTTATTAAAATGCGTTTGAGGAGGGAGAGGAACAGTAAAATGTTGGAGCGGCGTGATGCGGAATGGAAATTGGGAAGGAGGAGTTCGACTGGGAGAAAATCAAACAAAAAGAAGTATACAGAAAAGAAAAAATATCGAAAACAAATTGGATGTTTATTAATTATACATATGATTTAATGGAAAATAAATATAAATATTGTTATGATATAAATTTATTTGCCTAAAAGTACTTTCGAAATAGTTTTTATATTAAATAAGTTTCAGATAAGGTATTTATCAATTCTTATTTTTTATAACGAGACAGATACTATAATAATAGATAGAGGAGGAATGGTGACGGAGGAGACGGAGGTGAGAAGAGATGAGGAGATGAGAGAAGCGGGAAGAGATGTGGAGAGAGAGAGACGAGAGGAGAGGACGGAGTCCGAGACGGCTACGCGGTGCGATCTCACGAGGGAAGATTGCAATCTTGCATGTCCTGGATCTTCCATCAGCGGTAGTACAGATATAGGCTCTAAACCGCTTCTGCTGAAAAAAGCTCTTTCTCTCTTCTTTAGTTGCTGCCAAGAGGGTACTTCCAAGTCCAGTCAAGAACGGGGAGAGAGCGAGGTTGGGTTCCCTTCTCTCTCCCAGCGCGTGGTGTCCGGGTTTGGGCTTCTAGCTTGGTGCGTGACTGTCTGTTGTCTCGTCACCCTCTCCTGGCATATAGACTCACGACGACGGTGGATCGCGAGGAAGTGGAACTCTGCTTACCCCTCTAGCAGTTTTCCGTGACCTTAGTCGAAAAACTGAAATCGAGAGAAAAATTCACGGAGAGGTGTCGAAGCTCAGCAGTCGTCGTTCCGCGGTTAGAGGCCAAAAAAGGCGGATTTTTCCGCCTTTTTACGGAAAAATAGAGCTTTTTCTCGAATTGTTGAGTCTGTGGTTTGTTTTCTGGTCGGGGGAAGGTTATCTCATTAGGGCGGATTGCTCGGCCGCCTAGAAACATTTTACGAGTAACGATGCATTTGAGAAAAACCTTTCCCCTGACTTGAAAATTGGCCCTCCGCGCAAGAGGATAGACCGTTCGTCCCGGCGAATGATGTCAATGAACCTCGTGGTCGCGTGGAAAGGATGGCGCGGCCCCCCTGCTGCTGCTGCTCCTCCTCCTCTCTGGGTAGTAGAGAGTGGAAGGTGGTGGTAGTAGGGGTGATACTCGAGGCAGTTTACTACGGGAAGGGTGTCAGCAGCTTTCTTTAGCAGTTCGAACGGAGTAAAAAGCGGTCTCTTTCACTCCCTCTACCGAACTGGCAATAACTCTGCTCGTGTTTGGATATGGAACTGGGGGTCCGCTTCTGCTGAAAAAAGCTCTTTCTCTCTTCTTTAGTTGCTGCCAAGAGGGTACATCCATCGAACGCAGAGAGCGCATCACAGAAAACGTAGTCCTAGGTATAGCCGATAAACGCTTTAGCGCACGCGGAGTAAGTAGTCTTTCACTCCCTCTACCGAACCGCAGTAAAGATGCTGCTGCTGCTGGTTTTGGAAATGGAGCTGGGTCTGCTGCTTTTGCTGTTGCGAAGCTGCTATCGCAGTATCTTCTCTACCGACTTCTGTGATGATGCCTTTCGAAATATAATATGAAGGGTTGAGATGACCTATCGCCTCCATGAGGTATCCCTTCGGGCAATGTCACCGCTCACTTGTAGTAGTTAGTAGCAGCAGATCTCTTCCGTTAGTAAAAGTCGGTGTGCGACTGCTTTCGGTCGTAGCTGCTACTGCTATTGCACATTGGCTATAGAGGCGCAGTTCGAATATGCTCGCTGGAAGAGGCTGGCTGGAACCCTAAGAAGGCGAGGATTTTTCTTTCTGCGTCTTCCTGTCGATTCGGCCACATCCGGTCCAGACAGACTGAACGATCCCTGCCCGAACGACATTAAACGAGCGGTGATAGCAAAATGATAGGTATAACCATCGGGGCCAGTTCACAAGCCCTGTCACTGCACTAGTTGGAGTATGGAGAGGGTGAGGAGCCCGAACATGACTTCCGCGTGGCAGGATGGGTATCCCGGTAACGACCGCAGAGTGTAATGGAAAAGACTCTACCAGCACAGCCGAGGTTTGGTCGTTGGGCGGCGGATTGAGTCGGTGAATTGAAGGTGATTGGCCTCTCGCGTAGGTATCACCATCTTCATCGCCAATCTCGTCGGTCAAACCAGCGATTTCATTTCCTGATACGGCAACGCAGCTCAGGATGGGGGAAAGATCTTGCCTGTGGCGACGGGGTTACATCTATTAAGACGACATGTGGCGAGTGCGTCCACGGGTATGAAGTGTCCTGGATCGTTCAAAGGCTGAAACCTTAATAAGACGATACCAAGTGCCTTCCATGACCGCCGTGCTGGCACCGAGTCACCCCCGGGGGACCGCCCTCTCAAGATTGAATGTACCTTTAATCCGCCCTGAACAATTATAAGCACGCGAGAAAATGGTCCAAGCAAGCGGGCACGACATCGGCGGTGTCTTTGATACACCGGTGAACTGTCTCTTGTTGACGATCATTGTGTCCGAGCGCAGTGGTTAATACGGACGCGGAGGAGAGATAGGACTGGCTTTGCCTGGGTTGTTGGCTTCCCCCCAGGCAAAGGTATACTAAATCTCCTTCGCGTCGTAAACGCAATTGGGCTCTCTCTTCCCCCCCGCCGGCTAAGTGTGGTTGTCGAGGCCTGAAAGCGGGGGGTACATAGAGTTCCAGGATATGTACGAATACTTGCCGCGATGAACGAGAGAGAATATGCGGAGGAGGAGATGGGTATGATGTTAACGATCTCCGCAAGGAAAAAGCAGCGGTCTTTCACTCCCTCTACCGAACTTGCAATAACTCTGCTCGTTTGGATATGGCGGTGGGTCAGCTTCTTCTTCTGCTGAAAGTGGTTTTCGCCGCTGTACATCGTGTATCCTATCCTTCGCATAAAAAAAAGTCTAGAATGTAAGGCTCGTTTCGGGTGGCAGGCAGGCGCAGGCAGGCAGGCAGTGGAGTTAGTTTGAGTGGCGGCGGCAGCAGCGCAGCAGGGGCGGGCTGGCTGGCTAGGCTTGGCTCCCTCGTTCTTTCTTTCTCTGTTCTGTTTCTGTTTCTGTCCTGTCGGCTTCTCGGTCATAACGTTTGCGAGCCTTGTTCTCGGAGCGGCAGGCAGGCAGATTGGAACAGTTGGAGTGGCGGCGGCGACAGCAGCAGCGCAGTGGGGGCAATGGCTGGCTGGATTGCTACGTTTCGCTCCCTCCTTCTTTGTTTCTCTGTTCTGTTTCTGTTCGTTTCGGGGGCCAGGCAGGCAGGCAGGCAGGCAGGCAGGCAGGCAGGCAGGCAGGCAGGCAGACTGGAACAGTTGGAGAGGCGGCGGCGAAAGCAACAGCGCAGCAAGCAGGCAAAGGCACCGGTAAAAGCAAAGGGGCACCGGTAAAAGCAAAGGGGCACTGGTAAAAGCAAAGGGGGACTGGTGGTACAGACACTGGCACTGGTACAGGTACAGGTAATGGCTGGCTGGATTGCTACGTTTCGCTCCTCTCCTTCTTTGTTTCTCTGTTCTGTTTCTGTTTTGTCTGTCGGCTCCTCGTTCCCGAGTGTCGGTCATAGTCGGTGGAAAAGTTAAGTTTTCAGTCCGAAAGATGGTAATATTTTTGGCCGGCGTTCGCGGGGGCTGGGGGAGCACCGCGAACGTTGGTGGTGGATGTATTGAATGACGGAAACCGCAGTCCACCCGGTTTACAGGCGCATATGACGTGTTCTCGAAGCTTCGAAGTAGTACTGTTTTTTTTTGCATCATCCTGACGTCTTAATTTCAGTCGTCGCGGTAGAAAGAAAAGGTGAGATACGGATAACAAAGAAGCACGCGGACGTAGGCGGCTTCCGTGGCTGTGAAAAGCGATTCACCTCTGCAGCATCAGCAAAATGTAAGTTTTCTTAGCTACCTGCTCGTAAAAGTTTTTCGACTTCCTCGGTGTTGACATCCAGGCAGTTGGGGAGACCGTTCGTCTTGTTAGTCGAATGCTGTCGTTGACCCGTATAGTAAATTCTATTTTAAAAATAGAACGAAAAAGCTGGTTATAAAGTCGAACTTTTACGAGAGATTGGGCTAGAAGACTAATAACACTTTGCGCTCTTGCTGCACGTGGTGCTTTCTCTCTCTCTTTCAGTTTCGGTGTCGTCTTCGTCGGCATATCCTCTTCTCACTGACGGTGAATTTAAGACGTCAGCTGCTCGGGTGCAACTAGGACGTCGATTGGCTTAGAAACCTCGCAACTTGCTGCTCGTCCCTATTTAGCTATATCATAGGGATCTGTCTCTGTTTGGGACGTTCCCGTCGTCGTCGTCAAAGAGAGCGAGGTTGGGTTCCCTTCTCTCTCTGTCGTCGTCGGCGTCGAACACAACCCACTACGGATTCGCCCGAAGGTAGCTATTAGGAGCCCATTGTAGTGGCAGGCGAGTCAGTAATTGCGACGGTGGAACGCCGGGCTGCTGCCGCTCTGAGACTAGGTTAAGTTCGTGGCGGATGCTTCTTGGGTTGAAATATGCAAAGTTCGATGATACACCACCTATCTGGTAAGTTAGCTCTCTTTGCCACCTACTGCGAAAAATAATTCCAGAGATTGGGGCATGAAACTAACTGCATCACGATGTGTGTGCGTGTGTCTTGGCTTGCTGATCAATTGCGGAGTGGTATTCGCCACGGCAGCGCCTGCCTTACTCGGTAGCTTACCCGGAGCTTGCCGCAGACGACTTTTTGCTGGAGTCTCGTGTGCTTTGAGCTACTGTAGCTTCATAATAGGCATCGAGTAGCGGAGGTAGCAACTAGGACGTCGATTGGCTTAGAAACCAAGCAACTTGCTGCTCGTCCCTATTTAGCTATATCATAGGGATCTGTCTCTGTTTGGGACGTCAC
>JABUQX010060517.1:0-30000 GCA_015478945.1 Trachelipus rathkii
CAAAAAAATAGGAATAAGAGAGACAAGAAAAGGAAAGGAAAGGTAAAGGTCACATTTTCATAAGACCCTTATTATAATATAGTATATTATATGATATATATTAATATATATATATATATATATATATATATAATTATATATATAAGTATATTATATATATACTAATATATATATATAATATTATATAGATACTATTATTTATATTATATAAATATATATATTATATATATTATACTATAAGTATATTATATATATTTATATATATATTATATATATAGTATATATTTAATAATTATATTATATAATAACTATTTAAGTATTTATATACAATATTATATACGTATTATATATAATATATTATATATATTATAATATATTATTATACTATATTATATATTAATAGTATATAGTATATATATACGTATATATATCATATATTATAGTATATATTACTACTACATAATATAATATATATAATAGTATATATTATATAACTATATTATATATTTACACTCACTAGGCAATCACTTCAATCAAAAGCCTGAGTTGTTTTCGTATGAAATATTCATTTTCAACTTATAACTTTTTACTTTTGTTCTCTCCCCGATTTATCAAAGTTACCAAAAATTGAAAGCCAAGTTGAAAAAATGGCGAATGAAATATAAATACAATGCCGAAGTGGAGAAGATAGTTGATCAGGACCAACCAAGTTACTCTAGTAGGATAGGAGAAGTCCATAGTCAACCAAGGAAAAAATATATAACCTATATATATATATATAAATATATCTATATACCATATATATATATATAATATATATATATATATATATAATATATAATAACATATGATGATGAGTTATAATAAGTATAATTGGATACCTAGAATAATAATAATAACCTTATATAATAAACATGAGTTTTAAATATGCCCCCCGTCCCTGTAAAGTCATGGTAAAAACAAAAAGCTAATACTTAAAATCCCCTTGTTGGCTTATGATCCACCTCTTATTTTGATTTTTTATCTGATTATATTTACTGCTTATGTTTAAGTGATTGTAATGTTAATTAAATATATTTAGCCTAAAGCAGTTATATAATAACGATATGAGGTTAGGTTATAAAGTCAGTAATAATAACATTACGAGTTAAAGCTAATAGTAAAACTATAAAGTAAAACAAAAGCATACAATATTATTCCCTCCTTAGTTTAGCTAGAGTTTCACACCTTCTATTGATTTTATAATACTTGATATTTACTTGCTATTATACCCTTTATAAAGGTATGTATATATATATAATGTTTATAATTAATATAATTATAATTGAAGCTACTATACTCTATTAAAAGCTCATTTACAGTTAACGAAACATATGAATAGGTATATTATAATATAAGGGCTATATATATAGATTAAAAACATTAAAGTTATTATTAACTATATATATAAGCAGTAAAATAATATATAAGCAAGTTATTAAAACTCAAATAAATAAGGCTCATAACTTAAATACCTAATTGTTGCTATTGTTTAAATCAAACCTCTTATTGATTTACTGATTTTACTGCTTATATAGTTTCATATGTAATATTTTAATTAAAATATATAGTGAGTAGTTAAATAAAGCAAGTATAAAACATATGATAGTTTATAAGCTCAGTGTAAAACAGTTAAAAACTCATAAATAAGCATACTTAATCCCTTAGGTTAGTTATATAGGTTTGAGAGCACCTATTATTGAATTTATATGATTTTAACTGCTTTAATAGAGTATATTAAGTAATTGTTATGTTTTTTAATAAAATTTTTTATCCTTAACATACTATAATAATACTTTTTATAAAAATAATTTAAATTTATAAATACTTTAAAAATAGTCATAATTAAGTATAATAAATATAATAATAATAGATGGTCTGTATAATTGTAAGTTACAGTTTTATAGGGTTCGCTAGATAAATGTTATTTAATATAAAAATGATTAATAGTCTCAAATTAAAATAATTGATAATGGGAGCTTTAAATATTATAAATTATTAATATAATATATAATTTTTTCATTTCGTCAGCTATAGGTGAATATTGCGCTTATACTTTAGTGGGGGGGCTAATGAGCCCCGCACTCGACTGGCAGGTATTATACGGGGAATATTAATGCGCCTGCCGGCGGCACGCGGCTGAGATAGTGACGGTAGGACGTTATGGACGGGATAATATATGCTACACATGTGGGCGTGCATATATATATATATATATATTATACCGTGGTGTCGTGTAGTATATGGTCTTCACTGCTTGATAGGGGTCATTATTAGCTGTGACAGCCTCATTGTTGTTTACAGTGGGACATTATTATATAAAATCTATAGGCTGAAGAATGGACTCCATTATTAGCTTCTGTTTCTTAATGATGTATGAGAGTGAGGTATTTAAGGGATATAAAAAAGGCTAAGTGAAAAAGGTTACCTCAAATATGAATATCAATTAGTATCTTGCTATATATATGAGGTCTAAATCATCCATCAATAGTTAGGATAATATAAGCATCAAAGTTTGATAATATGCATCAATGACTTGAATGGCATTCATAATGCTATGATGGCAAATCAATTGCTTGAGGGCATCAATAGTACTGATGAGCTAAATACATATAAGGTTGAAATAATATTATAACTATTAGGCATCAAATATAAATATCTGAGTGTTATGAGTGTACTTTGTAAGTATGTTAATCTGTGAGTGTATTATAATAATTAGTGTTAGTAGGCCGTAAAGTGTATATGGGGCTTTAGTTGTTATAGTTGTTCTATATTGGTCGAGTGTTAATAAGCGTCTTAAAAAGTGTCATAGGGTGTTGTATTGTTAAATGTTTAAAGTGTAGATAAGTATGTCTATGGTTGAAGTATATTGATGAGTTTGATATAAGGTAATATGGTATAGTTGTGTAAGTTTGTCTTTAATGTGATAATGTTAGATAAAAAGTTGACTATATAAAGTAGCAATAGTAATATATGTATATAAAGTGTTACATTAGATGTATTATGTGTGTAAGGTAGTGTTGGGTATGCAAGCAAATATATATATTAATTATATATTATATATTTAATATATATAAATATTAATAATATATATATATAATATTATATAAATTATATTAATTAATATATATATATATATATAATATATATAATAATATAATATATTAATTATATATATTAAATTATAGGCGAATTATAAGTGATTTAGAAAAAAAGACTAATACTACATAGTATGAGTAAAGCATTTTATCCTTAAGTCAAGCTTTACCTGTAATAGGTATCCACTAATCGATATTTTTATATATCCGTCTACCTGCTCACTTTTACCATTCTTCATCTCCCTGTAGGGTGTTTGCCCAGCCAGTAAGTTTAGTAAGAGCCATCCAATATTTAGGGGTATTTTTATTTCTTTTGGTCTCCCCTCTGGGAACATACTCTTTAGGAGTGCCTAGAGAACGTGCCTAGTAGAGAAAAGCAAATATGTTATACATCCCACCGGTGGGGCACTCCCAAATGGTCCTCCTTCCCCGGCACTCTATGCCTATGTATAGCACTCTACTTTAGGCACTATGTGACACCTCACTTGGCACTCTAATTGGCATCATCATACTTGTGGCAACTCATTTTAGGCATACTCTAATTGTAGGTAACATACTATCACTTTGCACTCCTTGCCTGGCATCATATACCGTCAACTTCATAGGTATAATACTCCACATTAGAAATCAACTAAATTAGATCATCACTAATTAAGCATAATATCTTACGGTGATTTAGTGGAACCATTCAAAAACCATCAAAATAATGACTATACCAAGGTCAAAATAAAGTACTAAATATAATGTCCTTAAATAAATTATATTGTAACCCTGGAATACAAAAAGGTTAGTTTGACCGAAATAAATTTTTAGTATAGTATTAGATAGTTTCTCCAAAATAAAATTGTAACCCATGGTAAGAACCAAAGGTCAGTATTAAGGTTGGAGAATACAAAAATATAGGGCTGCCGGGAAAAATTAGGGATTGGCCAAAAATTATTAAGTAGGGTGGGCCAAAATTTGACCCACGGAAAAGACCTAAATGGGTATATGATCTAGCTTTCCTCATATCCCCATTATATGGGTGATGTGGTGCTGTTTAGCTGTACGTTACCCTAGGAAAGAAAAGTTGATGGTTTGTCTCATGTGTAAAATGTAAGTGTCATAGTTGAATGTATAGGATAGACTATAAAGTTGTGCAATATGTGAAAGATATAAGTGATGTACGAAAAGGTAGTAAGCAGCTTGTGTCAGTTGAGAAAATCGTTCGTAATCAGATAATAGTGTGCCACCCCCCCCCTTGAGGGGGGCTTCACGAGGCTGTGGTGCTGACTCGTGATCCTTTACGCTGTTTAGAGGTAAATCTGTATTCTGTCTATGGCGAATTGCGTGTGGGTAATTGTAAAATTCTGTCTCGTTTGGTGAAGTAGGAGACAAATACTAGCCCGACTAACCATACCTCTTCAAATAAGGCCTCAGCCACAATACTATAATAACTTCTGTTGTGTAGTGCATGATAAGTTTATTCATATCTTTGTCTGTCGCTTCTGGGCCATAGTGTCTAACAGTTTACACAAATCCATGCCTAGTTGTAGAGGGCATTGTTCCTTTACCGAGGATCAAAATTCTGTTGTTGCTAAGTTACAATAAGTTTCTAACTATCGTGGCGTGCCCTCGAGGTTCCGGTCGTATTGTAAGTAATCTCAGTTGATCGCATGTCACTACTATACATCCACTTCAATAGTTAACGATATAACCAGATGCACTTGATTCCATCCTTCCTTTCTCATTATGGACTAAACCATTTCGTCAAGTTTACTTCTATTATCTCATTTATGATTGCTCGTGTTCTGTTTCATCATGCTCGACTACACTCGAATTAGATTGCGTTTCATTTCTCATTCTTCTCAATTCTTCTCACACATTAACACGCCCTGATGATCATTGTTTCCATCTGAACACTTTGCACCTTAGATCATACTCTTTTCCAAGACCATAGGTTCAACTACTGATATTACTGTATGCTATACGCTAGTGTGTGTTAGCAACATAAACCTTCATGCAAAACGCCTACGCGTACTCAAACTTACTCCCTTCACATTAACCAAGGATTTATTTGTTGGTGTATTGCCGCAGACTTCACTGCTCGTTCTCGTTGTACCTGATTCTCGCAGAACTTTCCTACTACTTCTGGGTCATACTTCCGGGCTTCGCTCGTTTTCAATTTTTCAATGGCCGAAAAATATATTACGTATCACATAACAATATAGCTTTTTTACAACTCGTAAGGAACGGAGTACATTATGTTCCGAGTTACCGGTGTCTCACATCGTGACATGCTTCCACTGCGGAGGCCCTATCTGCATCACTGCTGAGTGTCCAATACAAAAACCGAAAACATCTATATTCTAAAATTTATAAATTTCAAAAACGCTCACGTATATAGACCACGCCTGCGCACACTCTCATACTTACCAAATTTCGTACCTCAATGAGAATAACATATTTTTCGAGCAGAAGCTTTTTGTAAACACAAAAAGAGCACCCCAAAGAAATCATCAAACAGTTGAATCACTAAGCAGGGCACCTGACAACACATAATTATATCCATTCTCCATCATTCTAAACACCGTTTCCGCTCCACTGCCACTCCCACCCGGGTCCTAATGACTTCCAATTTCTCTCAAACATCGTCGAGAAAAGATCTTGAGTTCATAAATATAAAAATACGCAAAGTAGTTCAAAATATAATTTATTAAGTATTTCGTGATGGGTCCAATAAAATGACCCTATATGGTATAATAAGACGCAATATTTTTTACGTTATTTCAATAATGTCGATTGAAAATAATATAGTGATATATATATATATAGGTTATTTAAAGGAACATACAAAAAACGGTAGCTAAGCCCCTATACTATATACCCTACAAAGGGTAGTGCCAAAAATTATAAGGGTTGGGCTCATTAAAAATAATTTATGACCCATGGAAAGACTACTAAATTAGGGGTATATTTAGGTCGAAAAGGTGAGTCTACTAAGGTGACATCAATATAATAAATAATTATTAATTTAATTTATGTGATGGTGATGGGTAATGACATCAAAAAAAAGGAGTGCGATAAGCCCCAAGATGCCGGTTGGAGGCCAAAAATTAGGGCTCGAGGTCAAACATAGAATGGACCTACCAGTGGGGGTTAAGAACCCAAAAGTGGCATTTTGAATTGATGTCGTAACACTTATTACATTAGAGTGGTGGGAAACCCCAAAAGGCTCCTTTAATCAATCCCGAGGTAAGACCGCCTCCACATTACTCTTGGGTATGACCCTTGACGCAAATTGCCGTTTTCTTGGCGGCAAAACCCTTCTTACGGAAGGGTTGCAAAAATTATTGGCGTGGGGTGTGCGCAAAAAGAGAAGAGAAATCTCCTCCCTTAGTTGATCGCTTTGCCCATTAGAGAGAACAAAAAAAAAGTATCCCTGGTAGTTCATCAAAATCCACAAACCAAGTCAAGTGAACTTGTTAAATTACACCGAAACCAAATCTACCAAAAGAACAAAATGCCAATTTTGGAAACCAGAGATATGGAGGCCTCGAGATTCTATATGTCGGCTGCTCCTAAGTGAACTCCCCAAATAGTGTCATCTTTTATTTAATATGGCCAAGAAAATAATTATTTCCTATATTGTTGATCTGGGCTTAGGTGTTATGGCTAGCACCAAATTGAGAAGAATGGTCTCGATTAGTAAGATTCCAACCAGAGTGTAGTTTTCATTTGAAGTTTTATTTTTTAAGTAGGTGTGTTAGCTGTAATTAGGGTGATTAGATCCTTTGCGTACCTCTCGGATGATGACATTATATTCCCTTCAGTGTAGCCCAAAAAGCCTGTCCGAGACTAGCTTCGACTAAACAGTATATAAACTCTTGTTCTTTCCTAGATGAGATGCTTTTTAGGTTATATCTCTACCAATACAATTTGTTTCTTTATCTTCACTCTCACCTTCTCCAGATCAAATTATTAGTAAGTTACCAACCTCTAATCAGGTACCCATGATGTAATTGGCGTCTCAAGAGAGATCTTACCTGTCAATCACTAGAACCTATCTCATTTAACGCTATACCAATTTATTGTGTTGTTCGTTATGGGATGTCAATCGAATATGATGTTGTTAAACTTCCAAATGAGTGAGTTCAAATTCAAGTTCATGAAAGGAAGTGAGTTTTTCACAATAATATAAAACGAAAATGCGTAAAGAGGTCTCTCTAAATCACTATAGAAAAACCTCCTGTGATGAAGACGGCCCAATATTTCTTTTTCACTATTCCGATCTCCTACTCAAGAGACCTGATTTGCAAGCTATTCTCGAGCAAAGGAGTTTTACACTGAATGCATATTTCTGTATAACATTTTGTCTATGTCTATTTTTTCCCTAGACACACATACGTATTATGACTGCAGAACCTTAAATCCTAAACCAAAAAAGAGTAGCAATAAGTAATAAAGTATGAAAGAGCAAGCCTCAGGTTTAAACCAAGTGCCTCATATCGTATGTCCGGCGAATTATCGCTGTGGTTAAAGAAAATAATAATTTTTAGAATTACTTTTCTATAACTTTAGTATTAATGAGTTTGATAACAAAATTTCATTTTTTTGTTTAGATATTACCGTTAGTATAAAAGAGAAATGAATACAATATAGCTGTATAGTGAAGAACTTAAAAACCTCAAATAAGAGCAATAGGTGATACCACTTAACTTGAACTTATTCAAGTGAGCTCTTATAAATACAAACCTATGCCACCCAAAACTAATAGGAAAATAATGCTTGAAAAACTTTTAGATTTATCTTTAGTATTTATTTTTAATTATATTTATATATTTAATTATATATATTATTATAATTATTATATTTGTAATATTTATTTATTATTATATTATATTTTATGTTAAATATTTTTCCTATTTTCATTATAATAACTTATTATTTTATTTTATTTTGTTATTTATTTAATTTAATTATAATTTATTTTATATTGTATTTTAGTTATATTATTATTATTTATATTAAGTATATTTAAATTATAAAATAATTACATTAATGATATAAAAAGGTATAACTTAAATATATATTTTATTACATATATTAGTTAAGTTATATCATTATAACTTACCCTTAATAACACGTTTTCTTTTATTTATTTGACCATAATTAATTTTTATATCAATGTGAACCTATATAATAAGTTTAAATAACATGGGATAATTTTCTTGTTATATCAGTAAATGATTAAATATTACTCTATCCTATATTGTCGGATCCTCTTTCTCATCTGTAGAATGATAACTAATTATAAATATGACTTTTATAATCAAGTTTAGAGAAAAAAATATTCATATTCGGCCAGGGGCAATCCCGATGGTATACCAGCGCGTACCCATTGCTATTTCATAGTATTATAAATGCTATTATATAGCATCATATCAGTATTATTACGTAACATTATATCATAAATGACAGTAAGTAACATTAATAAATAATTATAATCATTAGATTAAAATGAACTAACTTAACAGAATGAAAAATTAATATAATTGGGCTCAACTAGTATTTTTAAGTATATATAATTGAATGAGTATAAATATACTTATATATTTATATTTAACCAAATAACAATTTATTTTATGTATAAGATCTTTATTCTATAGTATAATAACGTAACATTAAGTATTATATAAGGGACTTAATCTAAATAGAAGATTAATAGAGTGACTATATATACATCATAGATAGAATAAAAAACGGCCGAAATGTCCTTACTCTTTCCTCATACTATCCCTAATTCCGTAATAATGTCCCGAAGATTTTGTATGAGTCAAGTAGTCGTAATTGGTAAAGTAGTTCTGCTTGTTTTTTATTCGAAATACCTATGATAGTATATAAGGGGGCCCAAAAGGTAACATTATTATATATAAGTATAATAATGTACTAGTTATATTAATACAATTAAAGAATGAAGAATGAATGGATTAATTTAAAAATGGGACATATATATAGTAGCCCTACCTATTATAATTTAATATATATAATATAATATTAATATTATATATTAATATATTATATAATATATATATATATATTTATAAATAAAATATATAATATTATAAATATAATATATATATTATATATTATAATATATATTAATATATAATATATATATATATTATTAATAATAAAATTAATATATTAATTAATATATATATATTATATTATATATATAATTATCTATTTATATTATATATATATTATATATATATATATATATATATAATATAATATATTTATATATATATATATTAAATATATATATATATATATATATAATATACTATATTATATATAATATTATATAATATATATATATTAATATTATTATAATTAATATATTATAATATATCTACATATATATATATTTATATAATTAAATATCACTAATTAATATATTATATATATTAAATAATATATAATATATATTAAATTAATTATATTATGATAATAATATAATATTAATAATATATATATTAATTAATAATATATATAATATATATATATATATAATATAATATATATATTATATATATATATATATATATATAACTCATATATTAATATATTATTATATAGATATAATATATATATATATATAATATATTATAGTATATATAATATATATATATATTTATATATTAATATATATAATATAATATTATATATATATTATTATATATATTAATATATATATATATATTAAATTAATAAATTTAATATATTTATAATATATTATATATATTATTATATATATATATATATATATATTATTAATTCATTAGCTCGTTCATTAAAGGTTCCCTATGAGACTGGGTGGGTATAATAATGATAGTCTGTTCGACACTATAACATCGAGGAGGAGTACACAGGAAAAGTGCCAGCAATTACACAGCCTAACGGTCATTTCGTATCCATCTCGCGCTGAACCCATGAGTTCTATGTCCTTAAAAATCGTTTTTACCTGTATGATTTGGTATACTCTTCCAATATTTCCCCCTAATAAGAATTCCGAATATATCCGCAGACCGAAAGCCAAACTAATTTTTTTAGCCAATTTTAAGCAGATGAGAGACGAGAGGCGTGGATAATAGGAGTCGCAATTGTAAATAGAGAGAGAGGAAAGGAGAGGGAGAGAGTGGGAAAAAAGAAAAGAGAAGATCTAGGAAAGAAGGAAGAAATTGGAGAGAGAAAGAGAGAGAAGACCAAAGAAGAGCAACGAGAGAAGGAAGAAGGGACTGAGATGCAGAAAGAACGAAGGAGGAGATTTAGGAGAGGGATTTAGAGAGAGAGTGGACGTGAGAGAGTGAGAATGAAGAGAAGGAAGAATGTGTAGATGGGATTTCCTGAGAGAAGAAGAAGAGAAGAGAGAACATTTTGTTTCGAAGAGACGTGATGAAGAAAAAAGAATTTGTTTTTAACAGGAGAAAAAAAGAGAAAGGGAAAATATATACTTTTTTATATACAGAGAGAAGAGAAATTGTGATAAAAATTTAAAACAAAAATTAAATCTATTTTAGTATAACGGGGGGGAGAAGCGCTAAGAGACGTGTAAGAGGATAGTTAATAGAGATCTTGGATAATCTTTTTTTTGATCTGATGTAACAAAAGTTAAGTAAATTAAAATAAATGGACCACCATCATTTTGGAAATTTAAGTTTTAGAAGAGATATTAGGAACTTGAAAAATATTGCTCTTAATTATATATTTCATTATTATGCAATGATTTAAGATGATCCTTTACTTCCCTAATGGAAATTCAATTCCGGCACCCCCAGGAATGTACCCCAAAAATTTCCACAATTTTTAACATTCTGACAATATGGTCCTTGTCAGAGAAGTCAAATTGCTATAAGTTAAGTTCAACACATGAAAGACCTAAGGTCCCTAGTGAAGGTCATTATGCTTAAGAATTTTGCAATAAAGTATCATATATATATTAAAATGCGACCAATTAAATAGAGATTTTTGAGGTAATCCACGATATATGATTGCTCAGGCAGCAAAGTCCCCGGTAAGAAGAATCGACCCCCATTGGCCCCAAGGACTTAATTGGCCAGACACTCTCTTCCCGAAACATCAAAAACTAGAAGCGACGAAAAGGGACCCAGAGCGTTTTCAAAGAATTTTTGGTTCCAGCAGAGTTTCACACTAAGGTTCCCTAGAAATGTCGTGTCATGCGTAAAGTATAATTAATAATACAGGTCTGAAGTGTAATTGTTATATAATAAATTGATATTTACTACATAATCATACACCTTATTGAATGAACTCCGATTATAATTTAATTGAACTATATATAATGTAATTTCATGAATTAATAAATAAATTTGAAGCATACACCATAACTAATCCCTATATATTACCTTTAGAAATATAATATAAGATGAAGCTATCATTTATAATCGACCTATTGATTTATGTGTGTTTATATATGTGTATATTTTATTATATATTATCTATTTATTATTATTATTGATTTAATTTATTGATTGTATACAGTGGTGGATATATTACAGAAGTAAATATAATAATAAAAAAAAAATACGAAAATAATATATAGAATAATTCAATTGAAACAAAAATCCGCTAGGTAAATATTCCATCCCGTGTGCATTCTCATCTTGAGCTTTAAGATCTCAAAAAACGTATTTATTGTCTCAGTGAAAGGACTATTTCTCTGCAGTTAGCTCTCCGAAAATACGGTTCACACGAATGCGTGGATCAAGTTCTGCGGCAGATACTCTGAGTAATTTACAGAATAATCACGCATGGTAAGAACTGGTTAATCAAGAAAGTTCTTTGAATTCTATGTATATATATACAAAAAAATTTAATTTTACAGCTACTACTCACTGGAAGATTCTGGGTAACTCGACTTCAAAAACAATGGAATTACTATTGAATAATATATATAAAATAATTTATATAATATATTATATATATATATATATACGTATAATTTAGGCGTTTATTTTTATCATATTTCATTATTATTAATAAATATAATTATTCATGTAGACTAACTTTCAACGTCCAATAATATTATCTTTCATGTCACCTCACGTCTATATAGCTCAGAGGATAAATATTTTAGTTTACCTTTTATACTATATTATCAATATCTTAATAGACATAAAAATCATGTAGTTTAAAGAAGTAATATCATTACTAGGAGTAGATAAGAGTTTAATAAATTTTTTACATATGCACCAGACAGCCACCATCGGGAACGAAGCAATATATTACTCCTTTTCTAAACATATTGTTATGGTGGTAATCGGTTCTCAGAAAAGTAGAACATAACATCCTTGTCTGCTTCGAGTATTAAATTCTTATAATAATATATTTTACATAATCGATAATCAGTTGACTAAAAATGTGCTATAAATGCAGAAACTACATAGGATAGAGTATAGATTTAATTTCTTCAAACATCATATTAATTGGTGATTAAAGTTGAACCACATTCTATTCTAGAATACTCTCGTCATCTTCTAGACTCTCATAAATTCATTCTACATCTTCGTTTCGGAGGAGGTTCGCGTTGCGGTGTAAAAGACTAAGGTTCTTAAATTTTTTCATGCTTTTTGTGTTGCTCAGGATGTTTACAAGCGAATTTTTTCAAAAGAAAATATGTATTAGCAGAATGATGTGTAAAATTATTATTCAAAGTGTCATAAGGGGTTTTGAATATTATATGTTATTTCTTTAGCAAGCACTCGGTGCAGACGTGACTTCTAGTTGATTCTAAATTTTGGGTTTTCCGAATTTAGTTTTATGAGTTACAAAATTTTATACTAGCCACAATACTTTCCCCCATGTGTTAAAAAAATTACTATTGGTCATATTGTTCTAGGATATTTGTGTCTGGCGAGCGCGTGTGTATGTGTGTGTGTGTGTTTGTAGGTGTCGCCTATTAGACGTGTATCGAGTTGTTGTGGATGCACGAGATGTATGACCAAAAAATTTGCGTAGCGTCGGCGCTCTTCTATTGAATCATTTCTTAAACAACATCTATGACGGTCACTTATAACTTACTACTTATTTGTGCACTTTCATTAGTAGGTAAATATTCTCCTTTACTCTTAAACTCTATTAATCTACCTAACCTCATTTGCTCTTGTCTATTGAGACTGCCAAGTAGCTATAAGTAAATTAAATTATCATTCACTCTATAACTTAGTTTAATGTATCCAAATCACTATTTAAACTTATTTTCATATATAATTACCTGAGTCTTGTAAGGGTGTGAGGAGTTATGAGCATTTATGATAAAACATTAATAACTCTAGTATACGTCTACGTGAATCTTGAATACTAGAATTTCTTGTAAATCTCTATACTTCGATTAGTTTTATACATGTGAGTCTACTCACAAAATCTTTCTTTCTCATTACTACTACTAAATTAATATATATTCTTTACTTTGTTCTTTATCTCGATGTCTAACCTAACAGAAAGAATTATTACACTCTCCTTCTTTGAATTATCTGTTACCTACTTTCTCCTCAGTAGACTGGTGTTAATATCATTTCTTCTGACCTCCGCTGCTTCTCCTCATTCATAAATTAGGGGGATTTACGCATGGTTTCTCAAACAGCACTGAATGGTTGGGGTCCTCTCAATCTGATTGAAGGAGAAGAGGAGGCAGAATGCATTCAGACATTTCTCTCCATAAACGTATATTGGATAGACAACTATTATAAAATTTTAATGTATAAGTTTAATAACTCCTTATCACGAACATGACACGGATCAGTCTCCCAGATCAACTCTAAATCTACACTGTGAGAACACACTTGACTAATTCGTATTTCACCCAAGGTCTAGTTCGAGTGTCGGGAGTCCGGAAGTCGCCGGGAGTCGGGGGAGTTCCCCGGTAGTTTTGAAGAGAGTGGGTGTGTCCCTGGAGGTCCATGGAAGTCTCCCGAGTCATATTTCTTAGAACTAACGTGCAGAAGTGACGGAGAGTCGTGAAGGCTTTCTCCATATATTTGTCATGGAGGTAGTGGAAAAGAGTATCGCTCTAGAAGAAAGGCACCGAGGATTGGTCTGGAAGTTGGGTGAAACCGAACTCACACACGTGGTGTTCTGTACCGATCATAAGTACTCTTCTCGTCCCTCATTATCCCAATCATTCGCGACCTATTGCGGTTATATATATAACAACATAAAGTCTGAGACTTAACTCATAAGTAATCTCTGAATAATTAATCACCTGAAGTAATTCTTATTCTTCCCAACGCATACGTAGCCAAGTCTCTATCGCCTCATATTCCCTGTTTTTTACTGCACTTTTGAAATCGGGATTAATGCGACATGATTGTGAGCATGGGCCTTGCGTACAGCTTCTCAGCGCCTTATACCTTTAATATATTGGCCATGATAGACCTTCTATTTGACTTCGTCGATTAACCTTTCGCAGGCTTCTCCACTAAGTGAGGTATTGTAGTCTGTTTATGAACAAGAGAGAGAAATAACCCGAGTGTGACATTCATTGTTTCAGAGAAATGTTATTCTATAACTCACTTTCTCGTCATTCAATAATACCCTAGGTCAAGATTTCGTACCATATGTATCTTATATGGCCATTCAATGGCTCATGGACAGCGTGACGATTTCGGATTGGGAAAGTTTATCGTGACTCCTATCACTCTCGCTAAGTTTTTTTCCAATTCACCTAGAAATCCGTTGCCCCAACAGAGATAACTCTTACTGGCGATGCAAAGCGGGCTATGTATAACGAAGTGGAAAAAAAGTGTTCAACTAACCACCTTATTGAATCTCTACCTACTGACATATCTTTATTGGCCTCTTGGCCAAAAACATTCTCTTAAATACAACATTCTGATATTTTGCCTTGTGCTCTTTTATTTCGCTCTCGAATACATCATGGCGTCTAGTATGCGTACTCTTCCAACTTGAAACCCACAGGCCCAATCTATTCTCCTCACGCTCTCTTTTCTTTTCTCGAGCATCTCCTACCTCCTCACTCATCCTACTACGCACTTCCTCAGCCTCGTATACAGGTTTTGATCCATAATGACTTTTGCCCTGTGATTAACATTTGTTAGTCGGTTGCAGATGGGGCTTCTGACGAGATCTGGTCCTGGGCATTTGTTAGGGACAGGAGGCCAGCGATGGACATTTCCTCCCCGAAAGTTCTTGCGATCCCTGTGCGTAATTGATGTAGGCCTCGTGCTATCCACAGGCACACCTTTGTTCAACTTTTATATTATTTCGTCTTAGGGAATCTCAATAAGCTTAAGCACTTTCGCTCTTCTAAGAAGTAAAGTTGAGGAAAGAGCACGAGCATATAGTGGTTAAGCCATAGTTTCCAGAAAAATAGAGGAACCTTCAAGCTCTAATTGATGTATATACGCGTCGATAACTATCGCACTCTATCGCTTCGTCCAACTTGTTATTTCTCTATCTAAAGATCTTTGAATGTCTTCTCATAGAATCTCTCTCTACTTCCTCATGGCTCAACCATTCTAGGAAGTCCTCTACTCTTCCTTTACTCTGTAGTCGCAGTACGTCTTTTGATAGCGTAGTACTAAGGCTACTGTGCGAGTGGTATACCTTTCCATTAAATCGATATGATAAGGTTTCGTCCTTTAGAAAACTACAGCGGGAGACTTAGCATATGTTTACTAAAGAAAACTGGTTTGGCGCTTGAGCCGTCCATAAAAGCCAATTTAACATGAGGATTTATTTCCAGATTGCTCTTAGGATCTCGAGAGTTTCACATAGCTCACACCTAGGTGTCTTCCCTCCTTGGTTTTAGAGCTGTTCATCCCTCTGTTTATACATTAGCTATATGTCTAGCTTTCTTTCCAAGTCAGCTTTTTTTTTTTTTTTTCTCAATTATCGGAAGCTTTGGTTGATGGAGCGACTTCTTTTTTTTCTGTTCAATAGTGGTGTTCTCTCAGGGTTTATAGTTTTATCCCCTAACTTGAGTCCTTGAGCACACGTTAGTGATCTTTATCAAATTCAGTTCTGGCGCTATCAAATAGTATCCACTTTGTTCCCTCCTATTCTTTCAATCTCATTTAATCTGTCAAATGAATTGTTGTGCATATTGGAATTGAGCGTTGTCTTGTTCAACTCTTGTCGATTCTAATTAACGACGTTTACCTGTTGGATTTCAATGGGATGTCGTCTCAACCTTGGAAATTAAACTCTTTAATATTCAAATTTTAAAGTCTCCCTCCTACCCCTTCTAATTTTCCATCCTCTTTCGATGGTTCTCTCGTCTCTCCTGTTGACATATAAACATTCTTGGTCCTTACATAAACAACAAAAAATATGTCATGGAAATCTACATGAAAAATCGGTGTGCTAGGTGGCCTCAAAGGAAGATTGAGATTCTGTTCAGAGTGCGAGACTTACTCCGACTATGCAAAGAGTTCTCATTCGCCCCGTATGGTGTATTGCATCATTCTGCAGTGGGTCGTCCTGAGTTTCACCCTGCTTTTTGATAAGTCAGTCAAAGTCCAAAAGGCCGTAATAAACTCGTTTTGAAACTCTTCATCAATTCTCTTGACCCCTATCTTTACCATAAATGTTGGAGCTCTGTTTCATTTTCTATTAGGTACCGCGAGCAGGCCCCCAAAACTGCTCGAGGGAACTTCACCACTAGTTACCACCCACCTTATACAACTCTCGTTGCAAATGGGGAATGCATTTTCTGGCTATGCTCGTTTGCTGTGAAATATCAACTCCTGGCTTGTTCGCTTGTGGTGGTGAAGTCATTCCAGTACTCCTCTGTTCTTGGTATTATCTTCCAGTTTTATCTGGTTTCTTGCTGGAATTTAATCTCCCTCACTAAGCATTTGCGCTGCTGCTAATTGCCTAGATTTGCGTTGAAATGTAACACTTATATTATTTTAACACCCCC
This sequence comes from Trachelipus rathkii, assembly GCA_015478945.1. Lineage (NCBI taxonomy): Eukaryota > Metazoa > Arthropoda > Malacostraca > Isopoda > Trachelipodidae > Trachelipus > Trachelipus rathkii. The sequence goes on from JABUQX010060517.1 coordinate 17,086, forward strand.
CCCTGAAAAGAGCTTTGCCTCTGCCGTGAGCTCGTTGGTATATCTAGTTATATTAACATAATTATATAGTATATATATATATATTATATGTATATATAATATATACCTAATAATATACTATATATATATATAATATTATATATATAATATACTATATATATATATATATATATATATATATAATATATATATTATACATATATACATATTTTATATTATATATCTTACATTATAGACTATAATATATTATACTTATATATATATATATATATATATATAATATAAGAACTTTTGAATATAATATGTTGATAAAAAAATTTATTATATAAATTATTAATTATATTTAACATATAGTTATCAAATATTAATATATTATACTATATAAGAAACCTTGTAAAAATAAATTCACTACAAAATCTAGGACAAATATGGAACTGACAAAAATCTTGAACGACAATAGAAAAAGCGAATCTTGTGACAAGTTGAAAGGAAGAATAGTAGTTGTGAATGTCTAACATAGAAAATAAAGAATGAACCAATTAGATCCAGACAGATGGAAAGATGAGATGACATCAGAAAAATGTAAAAAGAATGTAGTAAGATAATGAAACTTTCACTTAAGCATAAGATAGAACATCTCTAAAAGAAATAGTAGTCCATGGAAAATAAAATATAAGAGAAACAAGGAAGCAAAAGATATGCCTATAAGAAGGAGAAAAGGAAAGTAAAAAATGACAGTTGAAGAAGATAAGGAAATAGAAGGACCATATCAATGATCGAAAAGAGAAAGACAGTTCCTCCGAAGAAAGTACGAAAGAAATATAAAGAAAAAAATTAAAACAATCAATCTCAAAAGCAATAATTGGAATTAATAAATTGTCTATTCGATGAAAAGAAGTAAAATAGAAGTAAATATAATGAATACACATCGTGAACACGATCAATAATTAAAATGCTGATAAGAATGATATGAAAATTGATAACATATGATAACAATGCAATAGGATAATTCCGAGAACTGGAATATGAGCCAAAATGATAGAATACATACTTATAATAAAATGCATAAGAAAGTAATAATATGGAAATAATATGAACATAATAGAGAACATTAAACAGAATTTAAATAGCAGGTGTAAAGAAAGACACGTAATGCATAGGAATATAATTTGATTGAAAAGAGTATATCACGTCAGAAGAAGCTGACTGAAAAATGAATGCAAATTCAGATCAAAAAGAACAAAGATCGACTTAGAATAGAATAAGATGAATATAATCAAACAATAAATCTAGTATTTTGGAAAATAGAAAAGATCAGAAAATCGAAGAGGACACTTAAAGACGAGGATGTGAATATATGGTATGTAAATAATGAAATTGTATTGCTACATGTATGGAAGTATGTGAATATATGGTATGTGAATAATAAAATTGTTAGATGTACGAAGGGACGAATTTGTTATATGTTAGTAATGAAATTGTTGCATGTAGACATGTAAGAAAAAATGAATTTAGAATAAGTGGTAGAGAAAAAAGAGCATAATAAAGCGAAATGATGAAATAAAAGCATTTTTCAACTTGGATAAAGTTGCTTAAATTTATATCGTATAATTGATGCAGTCATTAGAAATTTACTATTGTCTCATTATTTAAACAGGTTTCAATACAACAGTATTAACTTATGGACAGCAAGGGTCTGGAAAGACATATACAATGACTGGTCCTGATTTTCTTTGGGCCATGAATGAAGAAGAATTTGGATTGTTACCACAAGCAGTTCGTCATATTTTCAAAATGATGACAGAACACCCTGAAAGGGAATATCGCCTTCACATAAGCTACCTTATTATTCACCAGGAAACTGTCTATGATTTACTTTCTTCTGGTCATCCACTATCACCTCTTAATGTTCTCGAAGACAATGGGGTAAATTTTTTTTAGCATTATTATTTCATTATAATTTAATTTCACATTATTAAAACTTTAACCTATTCTGAGTACTTTTATCATATCTCTTGCTCATGCTTGATAATATTGTGTTATAATATAATGAAATTATTTTCATTTTCTAAATTGATGCGAGTTTAGCTAAGGGACTCGAAGACATAAATCTAAAACTATCGAGGAATTCAACTCCATGCGTTGTTGGATTGTTCTCTCTCCATCAAACCTTTTATAAAACTGACTGAAAGACTTAATATAAAGTTTCAATCCGTTTGAGGAATTAGTATTATTTACTCGGTGGCGTCCAAATTCTTTAACGACATAAATGAGCATGTAATTTAAGACTAGTATGATCGTTATTTTACGGAACTAAATTTAGGAATTTCTAATTTGTAAATTAACCCTTTGTTGACGAGAGTAGATTTTCCTGTAGCTAATTTCTTTACTATTAGCTTTGAAAATCGTTTTGTTGAATATTCTCCTTTTACATAATCTTTTAAGTTTGGTTGTACTACTTTTCAATGATTCATTTCTTCTTCTGGCAGTTAAATTCATTGGTATTGTTTATTCTCCAATAAATGTCTGTAAGGTGTCTTTTGTTCTGAAGTTAAAATATTTCATTAACAAACGTTTTGTTATATGTTTCCTTGCACTTCAATGATATTTTCGAGCTTTGACTATTTCATGCTACAGCAGATTTCGTATCAGACAACAGCCGAACTATGTTTTTGGGATCTGATGTTTCTGTAGGTGTAATGGGATATAGAGATTCATTTCAGGATCGTGGCTAGACCCGTCGTATGTAGTTCTTTTGCGTAGAGTGGTGCTATTTCAAATCTGCATGATAGTAACAAATGGATCGTCTGAATTGTTATAATCGTTTAATTCGAACTTGACCTCTGATAATTTCCATTCTTACCGGTTTATGAATACTACATTCTGGTAAGTGACATTACTAAGCTTAATAAATATCTTTCTTTATAACATACAACAAATCACATGTTTATCTCTTATGCTTTATTATCTTATAGAGACTCATAGTTCATCATCAGTGAGGAGTGAATAGTTGTATTTTTTATCAATTTAGATATTGATAGTAAAATCGACAACATGTTTAGTTTTCTCAACTTTTGTAATTCTTGAAAGGAGTATTAGTCTTTCATCTAGTTCCAAATACGTATCTGACACAGCTCGTTTGGGTTCTCAATTTTAGTAACTCGTTTTAATGAATACTGGGAAGTTCCTATTGCCTTTCAATGTAATTTTTCAGATACACTTCTTTTATTCGCTTTTGATAATCTCTGTGGATTTCTTCCTGTTAAACAATCAGATCTTGCTTGCTATACACCATTTGAACATTCGTTATCATTTTTATTTTGACATATTAATGTACAATCCAAATATTTTATCGGATATATATTATTTTGACTTGGAAGTTTCAATATAATGAAGAAGCTCTTAACTCGGGTGTTAATCATTTCTGCCTACTCGCTTTACTTTCCAATCTAAAAGTTTATTGATAATCCATCCTGACCCCTTCAGTGAATGTTTAATATAATGTGTGTTCTTCGCAATTTGTATTGATCATCGTTCACATGAATAGTGATCTGGTTTATGTGAGAATTATTTGTTATATATGCCTTGTATGGCAACATCTGCTATTAAAACAAATATCTCTGAATGTATTGTTATTCTTCCGATCAGGTAATATTCTTCATAAAATTATACAAAAAATAGATGAGAGCGTCAGTTCTTTCTTAAGAAGGTTTTCCCGAGATTTTGCTCTTCAAGTTTCATATTTGTTCTGAATTATACGTGTATCAATCTTGATTAATATACACCCTCGGGATCGAATGATTTTTCATATTGGGTATAGCAGAGATGCTATTAAAATTACCGTTGAATTCGCTTCTACGAACAATCTATATTAGCATATCACATCTCCGCATCGAAATGTTCATTTGTATGAATCTTGCATTTTCTCGTGAATGCACTCGTTAGGGTTAGGAACGCTTATTTTTGACAAGTACATGTCGAATGATAATATTCTTTTTATCATCGATCAAACATTCAATGTCGTAGATTAAGCCAATGATTGACGTGGTATTTTTTCACATGTTATTAATTCTTACATGAATTTTAAATTTTTTAATTGTATAGTATTACAGACATCACAAACTTATTTTAAAATAGATTTGTTTTTTATTATAAGTCAACCTTGGATTTTGCCTCATTTTCAGATCTTGTTATTTTATTATTCCAACTTTTTATTAATAGATGCTTCTTTATTACTAGTCATTTGATCTTTGCTCATTCCCAGATCTTACCATTTTTTAAATTAGATTTTTATTTATTATCAATCTACTTTGAATTTTCGTATATTCTAATATTCATATATAATTCTAGTTTTTGATTTTTAAATAGGGGCTAATTTTTACTTACTAAATTTTTTTTCTTCTTGAAAAACGCTCTTTATCTGAAATTATAGAAGTTAGCCCATCAATGCGATCCATTCTCCCTCTCGCATGTTTCAGTATTTCTTGCAGAGGAAACTCCTTCTTTTTATTTTTTGCTTACATTTCTAATATATACTATACTATATATATTTATAGAAGAAATAAAAAAATTAATTATTTCTAAAACTCCATTGACTTTTAAAACGTTCATTACTATTAAAATGTTCTATTATGAACGAGTTTTTAAAATTATCTTTTTGTATCTTTATTTTTCTATAACAAAATAGCCTTAAAAATAATAACAAGATTCGATTCCTCGCAAAATCGCTATTAGTTATCCTTACAAGTGACCCACCTATAGGTGGTCAGCTAGGACGCAGATAAAATTGTTTTTAAATATTGACTTCATCATCTCGAGGGTAGTATTAAAACTACCGTCTTTAAATTAAAAAATAAAATTTTCTTAAATATATAGTTATTATTGGATCGTTGTAGCAGCGGACGCGCTCAACCTTCATAAAGTGGGTCGCACGCTGAGGATAGCAAATTTTGAAAATATATAACTTATTAATTAATATTTACCCATTTATCTTTAACGGTCTATGCGTCAAAGTCGAATTAAAATTTTTTAAGTAATATATATTTAATTAATGATTTGGCGCAGTCGACCATGAGCCCTTAAGGGCCTATGGTACAAGTCGAATGTACAATATTCTTTCAAATATAAGTTCTATACAATCACTATTACTTCATAAAAGAATCATTTCTAATGAATTATTGACTCGTTAGTTGAGTGTTTTTAGAATTATATATTAATTAGATTCTTATCATTCGACCATAGTCCATTAAGGCTTATGGTGAAGTCGAATTAAAATTTTTAAATATGATAGTTATTATTTTTCACCGTGACCCCGCCTATAGCGGCGTGGTCGCTGAAATCAAAATTTTTCAAACTATTAATTATTATTATTATTAAATTATTATTATTATTATATTTATAAATGTCATATACGCAAACCTTATATTCAAAAGTGCACAAACTCTCTTGGTCAGTTCTTTGCTTGTTTTATTATTATTATTATTAAATTATTATTATTATTATTATTATTTATATATTATTATTATTATTAATGTTATACATTCATTGTGACGTCAATCCTGTGCACGTGAAAGTGCGGGCCACAGCTTCCTTGTCAGATTCTTATGCTCTTAATTAATTTCACTAAGTCCATTATTTAAAAAACTTGACCCTGTCTGGGATTGAACCAGAAACTTTATTCTCTAGTTCAACGCTCTATTCACTCTGCCATAGAGGCACTAAGAACGAGTGCTTGGAACTTCTACTGGTATTAAGGCAATATTCTGGTGTTTTTTTATTTTTCGTCAACATATTAACGATAATATCCATTTTAGGAGTAAAGGAAACCACATGAAGTTACATATCTTTTATTTTGAGCAATTTTCTATACAATTGTATCTATAAAAATTTCTATAGGGTGTGGCTATTTATTAATGTATATCCTCAATAACTTTTCCAAATATTATTTTTATGAAAAATCGTTACATAAGAATAAAACTTTTTAAGTTTATTTGTCTTTTCTTTTGTAATAAAGATTTTATGTACTAGGATACAATTTCATTATTTGCATATTTTTTACATTGAAACGTAATATAGCTACATTGAAAAAATATATCGAAGTATTTTCGTTGAGTTAAGGATCTTCTTGTGCAATTCCATTGCTCGTAAAACAAAACTTTCAAAGTAGTTCTAAAACGGGGAGGCGAAGCGCGTCTACCAGAGCATATGATTGCGACGAAGGAAGGGAGCAAGTGGTGCGTGGATAAGCCCCTGTTTTGTAATACTACTTATATAGTTATATATATAAGTATGATAATATATGATATATGATATATATATATCATATCAGTATGATATTATTTATATATAATATAGAATAGTATAGTAATATATAGTGATATATATAAGTATATACTATACTATATATATATATAATATGCTAAAATAATATAGAGCTTAGTATACTATATATATATATATATATAGTATATATATATCTCATATATATATACTATTATAATATATATTATATAGTATAATATATTATATAGTATTAGTATTATGATTATATATATATTACGTAAATATATTATATATACTGGTATAAGGTATGTGTTAGCATGAACTAATATACCTGTATAATATTATAATATATATACTTATATACGTATAGGTAGTAACTTAAGTTAATCTAAAGTATTAGGCGATATATTTATAGTAACGATACATGATTATAGCTGTATTAGGCTTGAAGAATATAAGCAGTGAGCTAATAGTATTATATATTATAATTTGATTATATAATGATAATAATATATCTATATAGTATATATATATATACGTAGTATATATATATAGTATAACGTAGTACTATATAGATATATATATATATATTATATATGTATAATATAGTTATATATATATATATATATACCATTCTATATATCATATATATACTATCTAATATATTAATTATTTATCATATGATATTATATTATATATATAAGTATATATCGTATATCATATTATATATATATATATATTGGTTAAATAAGATACTATGTTGATATGTAGCAATATATGGGATAAAGTAATGTACTATAGTACTATATAAGTTTGGTTTTATCAGCATATAGTAGTATATATGTATATATAATACTATGTATATTATATATATATAAGTATATATATAGTATTTAATGAAAAGAAGGTACTTCAAATGAGTATGATGTTTTGCTGTTAAAATATTCGAATAATTTTTTTATTGATTCTTTCATCAGATGTTATAAAAGTTCTTTAACCATATTTATTTTTTTATTAACATCTTTTAGCGACATCTGGAAACCTAAAAGCCGCAATACAGCATGATTTGAAATATTTGGCTTTATATTCTTCTCAGAGAATATAGAAAATATAGGAATGAAAAATAATGACGATGGATATGAAATGTTCCTTAAAAAAAAGAAAGAAAGAAAAAATTGACTTAGAAAATCCTCATGGAAGAATAAGGGACTCAAAAATCATTATAAAATACTCACGTTATTATAATATTTTTATTTAATATATTTACTTACTCTTATAAAACAACTTAATATTACAATCCTATCTGTTTAATTATAAGCAGATGGTTTAATTATTGTAAGATTATCTACTGTACTTGAATAAATCATAAAAAAATTAGCCTTACTTTCTTAAGACCAACATTTAAAAATAATAAAATAGTCTTATTTTAATAAGACCATCTTTTAATGACAAAATATAGTCCTATTTTAATAAGTATAAAGGTAAAGTGTAAGAGAAAGTCGTATTTTTAAGACCACCTATTAAAATATAATTCAGATGGAATTAGTATCAATGTCTTAGTATTATAAGAATATATGTCCATCGATGAGATAATTAAAGTATCATAAAACTATCTGTATTTATATTCTCAGAAAGTCATAGTATTATAAGACTATTTATTTAGATGCATTAAGATAGGCTTATTAATATAAGAATATTTGTATAGATATATTAAGATAGTCATGGAATTATAAGATTAATTGTTTTAGATTTATTAAGATAGTTTTACTTATATAAGCATATTTGTTTAGACATATTAAGATAGTCTTGGTGTTAAAAGAAAATTTAATAAGATATATTAAGATATTCATTGTATTATAAGACCATTATTTAGATATATTAAGAAAGTCTTAGTACTATAAGAATATTTGCTTAGATATATTAGGATAGTCTTGGTATTATAAGAATATCTGTTTAGATACATTAAGATAGTCTTAACACTATAAGAGTATTTGTTTAGATAGTCTATTCAGACACTCCTAATATTTTTGTTATCCTTAACTTCATTAAAAGAATGAATGCCAAAATATTCCTCCCTACTCAACATTTAAAAAATCCTATAGAAACTTACAGTCTATTTGTGGTTAAACCCATTAAACTTAAAGTTATAGGCCTAAGCGATGGTGTACAAACCAAATAAAGGTAAGATATAATGGGGGTTATTTCTTACTGGTCAAGTTCCTCTGATTCAACTAGATATCGCCATGTCTTTTAGTATATATTATATTTAAATTGTATATAAATTTACATATTATATCTAAATATAGTTAATTAAATCTACAAAATTTATTAAATTAAAAATTAATTTTGTTAATAATTATATATTAATTATAAATTATATGAAATTATATTGAAAAATATATTATTTTAAAAGTTAAATTATGTCATTTCATATTCAATTTTTTTTCCTTAATTTCAAATTTCTTGCTCTTCACACCAAACAAGTGGGAGTGGTGCCTCCCGCAAGCAGAGGAGGAGGGGTATTAGATTCTGCCCCATCCGGAAGGAGAGGGTTATCAGGCTCATCCCCCAAACAGAAGGGGAGTGCTATGAGACAATTTCCTCAAACATAAGGTGGGAGGGGTATGAGCTTCCTCCCCCAAAACAACAGAATTGGTAGGGGTTCTTATTCAAAACCAGATTGTGTATAATTTTTACATATTTTTATTTAATTTAAAAATTACAAAAGTTGAAATGTTATAAAAAGAATTACGTAAATTTAAAATGTATCTAAATTAATTAAATAATTTGAAATAATAAATGTGTAACTAAGTCTATGCACAAATTCGCACACATATTTACATTTGGAAGAACTATTTACAGAGATTCGAATGCAGACATGCAAATTATAGATTTTTTTTCAAAATCATCATCACACATAAGTTGTTGAATCTCCGGCACACAAATATACCTTCCTTGAGATTTATGATGAAAACTTGGTGAACTTTTTTGTTAGATATTCGAAATAAGAAACATCATTAGATCCTGTTTTATATATAAAGGAGGTAGAAGAACTTTTTATATCCGGAAAAGGAGTATTTATAATGGTTTTTAACCCAGAATCCAGGAGTTTTCGATTGGGCCAGATTTTCTTCCTCCAGTGCACAATTTAAGCTCTACTGTCCCATTCGCATATAAAACATTGCATTTTAGTCTATTCAGATTATTGTCTAAGTTACATTCCAATTATTTTTAAATCACCACAAAATGTCTATATATATGTTCCTTATATTTCAATTTGTTCATGAGAAATTTTGATGTTTTTATATGTTCCTTCACATGAACTGAATTTGGCTATAGGAAGTGAAACTGAATTTTTCTATGGAGAGTTATTAAGAAGACTCCTGGCTCAGACTGTATCTTTAGAAGATATGGGCTATGAATAGGTTTCCAGTCTGTTGGGTTTTAGTTGAACCAAAATAGTTCATCAAAACATTAATATCGTGACAAAAAACCATTTCATTTTTTCAGCGCAAGTAATAAACCTTTTTACTATCTGATGATACCAGGAGAAGCTTCTTTGTTCAAATGTAATATCTAGTCAAATGCATTAAGTTCATTTTAAATTGAACAACTACAAATGTAGCAGTCACTCACGAGATGTTTGAATGATAAACATGCTTTAGCACGCGTGCATGTCAAGTTAAATGAGTAGTCACAGCATTATGGGGTGAGAAGACGGGGCTTTTATAAGCCTAAACTTGAACGCTTTGGTTTTGGGGGGAACGTGGAATGGACCTAGGTGAAGAGAGCCGCCCGGTTACTGTTACGTCGGACGCGGAGGTCCAGTGTTCGAAACTCGCTGATGGAGAGTAAAATCTCCTTTGACTCATTCATTATTATGAGTCAAAGTTAACAGTAACCGGGCGTTCTATCTAGCTAGGGTCCACCCACGCGGTTCCCAGATCACAAGACGTTTCAAGTCCTAGCGTTTATGGAAGTCCGCCGTCTTTCTCCTCCCAGTAGCAATCTTTTGCAAACAACAGGTGGGAGTTTGCCGACTGACGATCTTAGCAATGCAGGCAGCAGGTCTAAATGGCGTTTGATTATGTTGGGTGTATTCTTTTCAAGCATTTTGTTTTTAGTAATTATGGAAGCAACAAGAATAGTTAATCATGTACAATCAACATCAATAAATTTTTGATACTGATTGCAAACATACTCGCATCGGTATGATGCAGTCTAAATGATTGTCGGCTACTCGTATAGCCGATCAAAGGATAAAGCAAAAGGCAATGGATTGTGTTAATCCTCTTCTTAACTACAGTTCCTTTATATGCTGGGACCAACACAGAACACATTTGTCTGAGGTGAGTTGCACAATAAAGAATTACTAGATTTTGTCCTTGATCACCAGTCATTTTGTGCCCCACAATAGAGAAATGAGGCTTACAGCATAGGAGTATGATCTAAGTTGGAGACCTCAAAGGACAAAGCTGATCGCACATCTACATCTGCTAATTGGTATCTAAGACAAGTGTTGGGATTTGCACCGTAGTTCTTCTTTGCACATGTTTGAGGGATCGTTGAAAGTCAGTGACGATTCTGAGATATATAAAACAAGATATAGAAATATTATCGTCATTGGGTATGTACGATTTTATATTCAACCACGCAGAAAGGAGAGAGCAAAAGAAGAGTACCTTCGCAAAAGTACATGTAAGTCTGCACAGCATTGTTGTCTGTCATCAGCATAACCGATCCTATAGAGGGTAGTTCCCGCTGTAAGGCACATGCGGCAGCGCGCTGTATACAACGGTGACAGCAGAAGCGTAGAGAGTCATTTCCCACATAAGACTCATGGCCTATCTTGACAAGTGATCAATAATTAGCATGTCAAATATATAGGCTATGTTATATATATATATCTATAGTACTCATATATAACTATATATTACTATATATGTATGATGATAATATATATATATAGGATCATGCGGTATCTATAGGAATATATATATATATATATATAATTATTTGATATATATTATCAGTAGTTATATATATATATATCTATATATCATATATCTATATATAATATATCATAATATATTATATATATATATAGGTATACTTATATACCTTTATTATATATAATTAATTGACTAAATATTCAACAAATAATATAATAGATATATTATCGATATATAATCGATATTCAGTAAAAAGTATGAGTATAGTGTAAATATATATATATAATATTAATATATAATATAAAGGTTAGGTTATATATTATGTTATTATATACTTATTATTTATAGTATAATTCATAATATATTATATTTATCATATATATACTATAGTAGTGTAAGGGATCATATATAGTATCTGTTATATACGCGTATTAGCTAGTATAATTGGTATATATACTACTATATATATAATATGATATTACATGTTATATAGTTATACTTATACGTAGTAATTTGATAATGATAGTATATAATAAAAAAAGGGTAAGTATTATTAAAATGTAAGAAATATCAGAAGTCGCTATTTACTATATATATGTAAATACCGTGAAGAGCTTGATTAGGGATTCCGGATCATCAGCAAGAAAAACTTTAGACTGAGATCATTTTTTGATCAAAGAAACTTCAAAATTTATGGTCAAATCAATTCGTTATTTATATAAGCAAGCCAAGGTACGGCATGTGCTGATATCGTTTGCCATATCACATCGAAGACAAGGGTAAGCACGAACATTGTACGAATTGAAAGTCGACAGCATAACCATGAACAAAGTACATCTTGGTAACCATTCTGACAAGAACACGCGTAAGGGTGCACTTCTGTGGATGTTGCAGTGAGCTGTGTGTGTTGTGTTTTGAATCGGTTTCTGTTGGCTTCAATCACTGGGGAACAGTTCACTGCCGCCCTCATAGGCCCTTTAGTGAGACGTGGGGCTCTCATGTGAATACCATCGCATGTGGCTGTCTTACCATCTTGTGTTTATTTCTAATGTTCTTCTAATGTCATCTACATAAAGTGTGAAGGAGATCTCTCCATTTAAGATTATAAACGGACGGTAAAGTGGACTATCTTTTTCAATTTGCGAGTCATCGTCTTCTAAACGTACCTTTCTGCTTCCGGCGTATAGACAACGCAGTTCACCCCAGCGCAATCGGGGAAAGGGAGGTATATAATACATGTTATATATACAATATAATATATTGATATATATATATATTATAGTATATAATATATATATATATAATGGCAAGTATATATACCTATATATAATATATTAGATTATAGTATATATATATATACTATATATAGTACCTATATATATATTATTTGAATATATTATATTTATATATATTAATATATATATATTATATATATATATATAATATATTACTATATATATATATATAATATAATATATGTTATATGATATAATATTTATATATAGTATATAATAGGTATATAATATATATATATATATAATTATAAGTAATATGAAAGTAAGATATTATTCAGTATAGCTATATATATATATGTTACTACGTATATTATATATGATATAACGTGATAAGATATTGATATAATATACTAATATACGTAGTTAGTTATATATAATAGCCATAT
>JABUQX010060517.1:37500-77500 GCA_015478945.1 Trachelipus rathkii
CTTTCTGTAATATATATGTATATATATATATATATATATATATATATATATAATATATATATATATATATATATATAACATATATATATATATATATGTATAATATTGAAATCTTGCACCAGTTCTGGAATTTCTACTGAATCGCCACTGATATATATGTATATATATATATTAATATATATATATATATATATGTAGCTATATATATATGTATATATATATATATATATATATATATATACGATATTATATATATATATATACTATATATATATATATATATATATATATATATATATATATGTATATATATATAATATATATATATGTATATATATATATATATATATGTATATATATATATATATAATATATATATATATATAAATATATAGGCATATATATAATAATATATATGGCAATTATATATAATAATATATAATAACTAATATATATATATATATATAATATATATATATATATATACTAATATAATAACCTTAATAATATATATATATGTATATATATATATATACTGCTGCATAACATACTCTTATATGTGCCAAATTTTATTCTTGGCTATATCGTAAGAGCCCACATTTTAATGCACGAACTGTGTAAGCCAAATTAGAATTTATGTAACTACAGCTACAATGGTACTTAAAACAATATCAGGTGATTGGTATTCCCTCTTGGGAATCGAAGCAAAGAAAGCAAAAGCCTTTTTGGCGAACCAAAGCTCATTAGTTAAGAACTAAGTAAAGCAGAAAAACTGTACCTGGGAGAATAATTTGTGAATAGTTATAGGTGAATGTACATGTATATGTATATAGGTATGTAGGTAGAAATTTAGCAGACAAAAATTATCACCCTTGGGGTAAAATTAATTTGTTTTTTAAGTATTAATAACTCGACTTATATATATATATATATATATATATATATATATATATATATATATATATATATATATATATATATACTATACTATATATATATATATATATATATACTTATATATATATACATGTATATATAAATATATAATTAATTTTTTTTAATTATATATATACTACATATATATATATATATATATATATATATATATATATATATATATATATATATATATGTATGCTGCTGCTATAATATGTCTTATATATATAATAATATATATATATTATATATTATATATATATATATATATATACTTTACTAACTGCTATATAACAACTTATATATATTATATATATATATATATATAACCTTTATAACTTAACCTTAACCAGCAGCAATAATATCCAGCATAACTAGCATATGTATGTATATAACTCTTTACTCTATATATAACAGTATATGCAACAACCATATATACTACTGCTCTTCTTAACAATAATAACCTTATATATATATATATATATATATATATATATATTGTGGTTGGATGGTATTGTGAAAGAAAAAAGGACGAACCAACTAAGTGAGAAAAGAGTCAACGTGCGGATAAAGTAAGTTGAAAGGCAGTAAATTGTTTCCACAGAAAATGGAAGGAATCTAAAAGTTTGCCAAGATGGGCGGAAGAGTGGATTGCGGCAGTACAAGAAGTCATTTAGTTAAGGATCTGGTAGAGATGGGGGCAAATGTCGTGACCGATCTAACGCCAATTTGTGGACTGACATTAAGAATGTGTGCGGAGAACAATAGATGGAGAACAGGATAGAGTCTAGGAGTGTGGAACTGAATGACTTGCAATCGACAGGAGGGATCAGCGGATGTTCGGGCGTCTCGATTGGGGTTACAGAATGTTACATAATACAGTTACTTATAAGGTTCCTGGTGAAACTAGCTGAGCGGCACCTCCTTTCCTGAAGGATGTTGGCCTGCCGGGAAAATACTCTTGTGCTACAGAAAGTAATTAGAGGAACAACTTGTATAGTACATTATCTGGTATTAATTAGTTTGTGAGATTTTAATTAGGATAAGTTTCGGCGATCGTGCCGTGAAAGCCATATATTTAGTGAACATTTTTTGAATTTTCAATTTGATATTTATTGCTTATTTGAATTGTGTCTATTGATTTAATTTGGAATTATTGATTTAATGTATATTGCTTGTCTTGAACTGTGTTTAGTGCGTTATTTTTGAAATGGTTAAATAAATGTTTATTTTGAAATATTTTAAATAGATTTTGATTATTGAAAAATATTTTTGATACGATAATAAATCTTTATTCAGATAGCCAACAGCAGTTTTAAACCTCAGACGAAGTAAAGAATCTTTTCCATTTTGACCCTATAACGATATATATATATATATTATATATATATATATATATATAAATATATACTATACTATATATATATATATATATATATAATATATATATATATATAATTATATATATATATATATTATATATATATATATATATATTTTATATATATATATTTATATATATGCTATTTATATATATATATATAATATATATATATATTTTATTATATATTATATATATATTATATATATATATATATATATATAATAGTATATATATATTATATATATATATTAATATATATATATATATTTATATATATTATATCTAGTATATACATACAAGAGCAGATATTTATATTATATATATATATATATATATATATATATATATATATATATATATATATATATATATATATATATATATATATATATATATATATATATTATATATATATATAAAATTATATATATTTGTATATATATATATATATATATATATATTATATAGATATATATATCTATATTATATAATATATATATATATATATTATATATTATATATATATATATATATATACATAAGCAATTTTGGATCGATATCGTCCGTTTTCGTAATTACAAGCAAACATTTGTAATAAATATTTCAATTTTAATGTTTACTTTGGAAAAATTCCTCGTAGAAATTTAAAATGTTTTGTAGGATTTTGATGTATCAGATTTAATTATTTTAATAAAACATCAAGATAATTGTTCAGTATCTATTTTGTCCTTTTAAAACAGTTAAGTGTGAAATATTCCGCGATGAATTTCTATAATTTTTCATAGTGAAAAAAAAAATAAAATATTTAATTTATAAGAATAATACACCACAATTAGAGTTTTATTGATTGAATTTTGTTGCACTTCTGAAGGTGAAAAAGCTGAGTTCTAGATATTATTATTCTTTTAGATAAAACGTGTATTGGTTGATGCAGTAAAAAACTGCAGCGCAGCAGTGAGATGGCTTTATGTCTTGTAATGAATTGTTTTGAGATTATAGGTCATTTAAAGCTAGCTACATAGATTTAAAGCCCTTAAAAATGGAACCTGTCTTATTCACAACCAGTGCGTTTTCTTACTACCTTCTTTTTTTCCAGATTTTCGGATGAAAGGAATGCATGGGGAGTCAGTTTAACATTGCAAATTTGATCAAATCTAGGACTAAGGTCAAACGTACATAAATTACTCATAATTTTTGCGGTTAATTTTTGATAGAAATATTGATTCTAGAGAAATGATACGTATATATATATATATATATATATATATATATATAATTTTCGGCGAAAATTGTATGAATCATATGGGTACATGAATGTCAGAGAAATAAATGTTGAGGAGAAGAGGAGAGAGTGGATGATGTATTTAGAAAGGGCAATTTTTTTTCCCTTAACTATAAAACAAAGATTGAAAGGAAAAAAAGGTAAATGAGTGTGTGGTGTGGAAATGTGGGCGTGCTGATGTGGAAGAAAGGAATGAGAGAGAGGGGAGAGAAGGAGGTTAGACAATTTGATGCAGTGGACCTGTGGTACACAAAAAAGCTATGGAGACTTTGTGTGGTTGAGTTCCTAAAATTCTAATCAGTTAACAATTTAAGTTTTTGAAAACGGGTCAAGGTAGTGGTGGTTGTGGACATCATGGGTCCATCTTGAGGGAAAAACCGTGAAGCGAGAAGTTACCCGAATTTTTTGGATAAATCTGAATGATGTTCCTGGGATATAGTGGAGTGGAGGGCTTCAGGAGGATGGATGTGTGTAGTATAAATTTAACTTTCTTTAAACACAAGAGCTATCCCATAAAGTATTACTTCTTGGAGTTTTAAAGGGAACAAGTATTACTTACAACACAACCTCCTCTGAAAGCCTCCTACTCACTTAATATCCAAGAAACGACCAATCAGATATCCCAAAAAATCGTACTCTCCTTTCAAAACGTTCTCCCTCAGTATGGACATAGGTCACAAAACCACACATAAACCTTGACCTTTTCAAATTAAATTTAAACTATTAGAATTTTAGGACTCACACACACACACAAGTCTACCATAGCTTGTACACAGGTCCCACCATCAAAATTGCAATCTTCATCTCCCTCCTCATTTCTCTTCCACATGCCAGGCACGCCACACATTCACACCACACAAACTGCATTTTTCACTTTTCCTTTATCTTTTGTTTCAGTCCACAGCGAACGATAAGGCAATATTTCAAATTTGCCTTTCTAAAAATACATCATCAAACCTCTCTCCCTCTTCCTCTCACATTTACTCCTCTGACATCACCATGTACCATACCGATTCATACAATTCAGCTCGAAAATTATATATATATTAATTATATATTTATTATACTAATATAATATATATATATACTTATATAATATATAATTATATATATACTATATATATATACTCATATATAGTATATATATAACTATATATTAGTATAATATACTATAATATAATATAAATATATATATTAATAACTCATCATCTACCTATCCCAGATTGGGCTGAGGTGCCGTAGCATAACAGCGGACAAGGATTAGGCAAACACTCTGGAATACATAGATCAGTAACTAAAATGGGAACATGGTGACGCAAAGCTCGAAAAGCGAAAAGCCCCTTACCAATCCCCTTCCTATACCTTTAAAGGGGAGACACTCATCCGCACTCGCAAAAAATCCCTTCAGAGGTTCATACCCACCCTCTCCGAACGGACCCTTCCCCACTGTGGGTTTATGCCTTAGGACCTTCCAGGTGGTGCGCCCCACACACCATACCCCATCACACAACCCCCGCCATTCCACTCTTGGGTTAATAAATGTACCTTTTTCCTCCTCCGCCTCTGCCAACACTCCACATTCCTCTTCGCTTTCCAGCATTTCTTTTAATGCAGCTTCAATATCTCGAGCTTTATTCTGTTCTCCAGGCTGGTCGATTCCCAGCACACAGTAACCACTATACAACCAATTAACAACCCGAACTGTCATCCATCCTTCCATAAATTTCATAGACCCAAAACAAAACCATCCTCAAATGTAACTCGCGTTTATTCTCCCATTTACGTCTTTCTTCACCACACTACACAACTCCCAAATGCATTCATTTCTCATTTAAATCAACCCTTCCTACCTCAACACTCCCCTTAAAGAATTCTACTGAACAGATTTTGTACCTTAGATCTACTCCTTATTCCAGATCATAGTTTCCATTACTTTACTTACATGTATCCATTCAATTTAAACAACCTCAGGAGTGGCCAGGTACAACTAGAAATTTACAAAACATGCAAACTCATAAGCACACTCAAGATAAAGGATTTAATGCAGAGTTGATACTTCCTTACCATCACAACTTTTCCTACTACATCTGACTTCAATCTGTTTCCCTTTTCAACCAACATATCCTAAATATTTAAAACTCAGAATAACTTATTTCCAGATTTGGCTCCACCCACTTCAAAACCATGACTTCACACTACGGACTCTCCTCGCCCACTACCATCACCTTGCTTTTGACCATTGTTTCTAACATCTTTACTTTCAAACCCCTCTAGTAAATAATCCCTCAACAACACTCTCCTTGGCAGGATTACACTTATCACCAAAAAACCAAAATCATCCGGCTACTATATATATAATACACACTTAGACCCAACGGCGCTGCCGCCTGCGACGCCGGTATAGACGCGCACTACCTCATCACATAACGCCGCCTAACGGTTATATATATATATCATAACTATACTTACTATTTATATCATATATATATAATATATTATATAGATATATATATATAAATTTATAATATACTATCATATATAAATATATATCATATATATATTATATATAATCATATATAGTATTATATACTTATATATAGATATAGTATTATATAAATATATATTAATATATATATATATATTAATTAGTAGTACTATTATATACTATTACTATTATTCTTATAGCTTACTTCTTTATATTTCCCACAAGCACGGTTTATTTAAGGTGGGCGACGGGCATCGGAAAAGAAACAGATAGGGGCATTACAAGCTCGTTAAGCGGAAGGACACAGAAAGATCACCCATTGGCTCACAAAGTCCTGCAAAAATGACATTAGGCCCAGCCAGGCCCCCTTACCCGGCCACCCCCCCACCGGCGTGCGTACACCCAGGCTCCAGAGTAGTCGATTTAATTAGATCGAGAACAACGATCGGCGGGCAGGTTTCAAGGGGGAAAATTTCCCAACCCCTTAAAGGGGGCTTCATGGACGAAGGCGGATGGGGACCCTCACTATTGGGGTAGTAAGATTCGGTCCCAAAAGGTTAAGGGTTTCATCCCCTTGGCCCCAAGGGGGGGGGCCAACCAAAAACCATAACCCCCTTTTCACCAACCCCCCGCCATCACCTTCCTGTATACACCTTCTTCTCTTTCCTTGCCTTTACCAAGCGCCTTCACAATTTTTCTTCCCTCCTTCCCAAGAACCATTCGGGTTTAACTGGGACTCCCATATTTCCACCTTTCCTTTCGGTCTCCCCAGCCGTGGTCAGGTTTCCCAACCCCCACCAAACCCCAACACTTATCCCCGCGGCCACTTATTTAACATCCGCTAAAACCAAACCGGACTATCATTCAATCCTTTTTCCATTAATGGAACCCGCATACTCCTGAACTAAACCAATCTTTTTCCAACCATTACTTCATATTCTCTCATTTAACCCCCTTCTTCCCACACCACACACCTCTCCTATATATTCCATTCCTCTTCTTTATCATTCTATCTTCACACCCTAGCACAACCCCAAGATGTCCATAACGTGAACCCCATATGGACTTTAGAATCTCTATACTTCTTATCCAGACCATAGTCTCACTACTATACCAATAACACAGGTAACAACATACCCTCATGTAAAAACCTAGCACAAGCAGACACAAGTACCTGTCACTCCACAAACCCAGGTATATTTAAAGTATGTATGTTCCTCTTATTAAGCCATGTATTTCCTACTACCATCTCTTCAGCAGCGAACAACTCTAACAATTTTTCCCCATTTTTGTTTTTGCCTTGTACTCCAAAGGGGTCTAATATTTCTTGTACTTTATCACATATTGAAATTTCGGTTAAATGATAATGATGTGGAGGAGCAGTTTTCCTTCAATTGTAGTAGTGTTTTTATTGATGCAATCATGGAAATGCTACTTTTTTAATCTATGTATGAACTTTTATTTATTTTTATTATAATGTAAGTATTTCTACGACAAATATCTGGAATTGTTAATAATTTTTAAGTTGTAAATTTTATATGATATTTTATGTTAAACTAATTTACTTGTAACCAAGAAAGAACAAGAAGGCATAAAATAGCATTATTTTTGTATGTATGATGGTTGTTGTCTATCTCTTGTCTATAATCTTCAGTCCGAAATAGCATTATAGTATCTAAGTAAATATAATATAGTATTACTCCACTATATATCTATCAATCTTTACAGATTAGTATTGACTACTGACAATCTCATATCTAATATTACTAATAACTATAATAATATCACAGGGTTCACACTAAAATCTTTGAATTTTTGATTTCCCTTGACTTTCACCTGCACCCAAATCTTGCTATTTTCTTATTCAATCTTTCAGTCTTTAAGGAAACATCATTCCAAGAATTATCTATTATTATTATTGATTATTATTACTCAGTTCATACATTAAAATATTGGAAAACTTATTTAGAAGAGCTTGTTCATTGCATCCATGGAGAATTTAAAAAAATGATGTTTTTTTTTAGTAATTAGCCTATACCTTACCCAATAGCCGTTCAAAGCACTCCTTTTTTATTTTGTGCAAAAACGAAAACAGTTTTTATTTAATACAAAAAGAAAGATAGAATTAAAACGCTCTACATTAATAGCCTTTAGACTCAGCGCCTTGAAATAGCGTCCACTTGATCACAGTTAATTCCACAAAAGTTTCTACTAATGGGGAGATTTAGATTAACTTTTCTTCTCAAGCATTTGACTTTTTGTATTTTGCTATAGCGGTCTTCTGTTTAAAACGGCCTCTCAGTGATTTTAAAACATCTTTCTCCTGAATCTTCAAGCGGAAGCGTCTGCTAATATAGCATCTGTATAACTTCTCTCCTTTTCTCCTCTCTTTCCCTTCTTCCTGGTTTTGAGTCTTTGAGATTGTTCTTCATATCCCTGCTATGGCGAGCTCTATCCGACGCGTTTCTGGTCACTGACTATTGGAGTCTGCATTAGCGCTCTTATATGAATCAACTTTCATCTGACGATCCTTATACTACAGTATTTTTTCTTTGTGCCTTCGATACTATATGTAGTTTGCTGAGAGATAAACTGCTAGCTAATTGTTACTTTTTACAATTGATTATTTTTTATACTTCTACAAAATGATTATGTCCCTGTTCGGGTGCCAACTGAAAAAATATCCTTTTGGCCGTCCTTCCCACTTGTCTACTAATTACCTAATGTCTCGTATATAGTTATTATATATAAAGATATATCTAAGTCTACTAATTTATATAATTTGGCCCACAATTCCGAGTCAATATTATAAATACATTGATAATTTACCTCATGGTATCCTTGCATATATTAGAAGAAAATAAAAACTTCTCTCATTAATAGGTACACTATATAAAGGACTCAAATCTAACCATCCAATATAAGATATTTTTGAATTCTTTTATAATTCAAGAGTTATAGAATTAGTAGAGCTCACTCTTATAGCCCAAAGTAGTATTAGTATTAGGCTATTCTTTCTTTCTTTCTATATATATTCGAAAGAATTCCCTAGCGCGCACTCATCCACAGTCCATATCTAGTTACATTCTTCCGTGATTCTGAAGAAGTTGGAATCATCAAAAATAAAGACGAATCTTTGTTTTCCTCTTGTTCCCGCGTTGAATATACTATATACACTTTATACCATTTCGTCAGGCTATCCTTCCATAAGATATGGAAGATTCGCCATTTGTGTACACGCCTTGGTTACTTCAGATGGAATGTAAGTATCTTCCTATATTCGTGATCTATCCTAACTTCCATAAAGGCTTCGACTTCTTGTCCTCTTGAACGTTTATTCCAACGATGCTTGACGCACTCTCAATGTTATTGACTCTATTTTGTCATATCATTTAATTGTACTAATAATTAATGCTTAAAGTTCGAGCGGCTTTCTTGGCTAGCATTAGACCATTCTTCACTGGAGTCATGCATAAGAAACTCCTTTATTAAAGCATCTATAAGTACGATGCAACATCTCCTATCAAGATCCTAGCTGTAACTCTCAGTAATAGCTAACTCTAATGAGATTCACGACGCGCGTTGCTTGACGTCACAATCCAGAGACTCTCTTCTTGCGATTTTCGTTAAAAGTTACCAGCTCTTTTTTGGCTATGCATAGTCATTTTATTATAACATTTATAAATAATAACTTACATATTCCACTCCATCTCATATCTTGAGACACAAACAAATACTATAATAAATCCCTCTCCTCGTCAAAATGCCATCTAGAATATAAAAACCAAAGAAGCCATCTTGGCTTATATTTTAGTTTCCAATAAAGCTGCCTCTTATAACAACCTTAGTTATTGTATCATCAAACAAGAATGAAAGAAACTTCTACAAATATCTAAAGTAAACAAATATCTAATGTTAATGAAGAATTAAAGAAAAACATGATATTTATTTTGTCCTCTTAGGGTGGACTATACTACAAAAAGATTTATCAGTGCATACTCTCATGTTTTTGTATTAAAACAATATTCCATCTAGACTTTGCCTCTACTCAATTATTAAAATTAGTCCTACATCATTGTTCATCAATTTTCAGGTCTCTCTTCAAGTCAGGTTATGATAAAGTCTTTTGTACTTACCTTGGCTTTGTTCTCTACACATGTGTAGAATAATCTCCTTTATGTCAGAACTTAAACGGCATCTTGATTCTCACCCATTAACACTTCGTATACTAAGTGGTTTGGCACCCATATAAAAACAGAGCACTCGCATAAGAATGGATTCTCACCCTCTATCTTCCAACTTTTTCTTTATTTAAAGAAAGTCCTACGTGAAGGACACATTTTTTCTAACAACTGATTTCTTATAGAGACTCCAATGGTATCAACTTTGTCTTTCCTCAAATTATACATTGACGTCCGATTTCACCGCGAATCTACCATTCAACTATACCAATCATGCCTAATTGCTTCTATTTCGATGCCATCCATCTCTAATTCGTTGAATACTCTTTCGTGCTCGAAGGAATGTACTACTGTCTACATACACTCACATAATCCTCTTTCCTCCTGCACAAAATTATTTAAATTCCTATTACCTAAGTATTACTAAGCTCAATGGCACGGTTGTTGTATTCGTCTTTTCAAACATAACAAACAACAACATATACTTCGATCCTATTCGTTACCTTATTTCAATAAACATACGTCCTATCTAGGAGTATCTATTCTATTATTCAACTATCTATATATGAAGTTGAACTTTTTTCCGTCAAAATGTACATGCACCGTCGATCACACAATATAAAATATATTTTTTCTATTATGAGTGTCTTCATTACATATATTTTGTTTGGAGTCACTCTACCAGCTAGGCTAAAGCGCCTATTCCTGATGCAATTTTGGTTTTTATAACACAATATGCTTGTTTTTCAAAAACGGCAAGTTTATGTGGGAAAAATAATTACTCCTCATGTGAAAATCATTTCTATCACTACATCCAATACTTTAAAAATAACATATGTATTATATTTTCCCTTAAAAAGAAAAAGACCGAGTACTTAACAACCAACAAAGATTACAAAAGATCAATTAAGTCATTTACACCGGTCTAACCAAAACATCAGTCTCATGCCAACACAGTCCACTTCATCGAGAATTCGCGAAAACTCTTTCCACGCTTCACTACCTCATACATTTACCCCTCTCTCAACTCTCGCGGCGTTAGCATTACACACAAAGGAGGAATGAATCTTGCATTTAAAGTCCGACAAGGCGAATGTCTATTACTTAACTAATTAACTAAAGGCAATTAAGTCTTTCATCCTTGTTGCAAAACGTTACAGTCTCTTCGATCAAATTAAAAATTAGTTCTTTATTATGCATGCATCACCTGGTAATTTATCCATGTGACACTACTTAACTACCTCGAGCACAAGTAATCTAATGGTCCGATTTTAGACAAGTTTACGCACATTTATTATCCATGAACAGTTCATATATCATGTAATCTCTGCGTGGCCACACCTTTACAGATTTACACTATATAGTCTCAAAGCATTATACCACTTACGTGCCTACGATCTCACAGATATCCGTGGTCAATTGCCAAAAAGTTAAATTGCGCGGGTGAGGAGAGAAAGAAAGAATAAACTGACAGCGGTATTCATCCCCACACCACTCACCTCTCTCACCTCCCACGTTGGCTGTCTTTGATGTGTGACCATTCATACACGCATAATAGCTTTATTATTGGTATACGACATCTTTGTATATTTACATTTCTACTGTTCACCACTTTTAATAGATTGATCGACAAGCGAAGTTCTCTCGTTGCCCTGGACTTTCGAGGTGTTCGATTCAGTATTATGAATAGTGACTAGTTAAATGGGCCTTTTTCTGTAATGTTAATAGGTCTTTTTCACTCAAATTTAATAGTTTTTTTCAGTGACTTTAATAGGAATTTTTCCGCTGGTTTTAAATCATTTTTTCTTCGATGACTTTAATAGCCCCTCTTTATAGAATTTTACTCTATAAGCCTTTAACAGAGAGTATATATGTTCAGTGAGGGATATGTATACCTACACCCAAATAGCAAAGTGGGAGTGAGGCTAAATATCCCTAATCCCATCGAGAGGTGGCTTACTTCCCTCTCTCTCCTCTCTCTCTACTCTCTACTCTCTATCTCACTATCTCGCTCTCTCTCTCTCCTCTCTCATCTCTCTCTACTCACTTCTATCTACTTCTTACTCTCTCTTCTATATATATATATAATATATATTATATATAATATATATAATATATATATATATAGTATATATATACTATATATATATATATATTTAATTATATATATATATATATTTTATATTATATATATATATATATATATATATATTATATATATACACCCATTTTGTATATATTATTAGTGCGTTATGCTAGACATTTCCTTAAGTGTACCTAATAGGGTTTACGCCTTCTGTTCTACGTATTCTATATCTTAAACACTCATCTACTCCTAAGAACACCTATCTTTATTATTATACCACTATATCATATACACATACTTATATCCACCACTCCCTTACTTATCTAGACAACTATACTTATAACATGAACATCTACCTATCCTACTTATATCCACTTAATTTAGTGTGTGTAGTAGAGTATAAAAATAAATTAACCATTAACATATACATTAATAATTTATTAATAAAATTTAATTTAGAAACTGTTCATCATCATATGGCATGATTTAAAAAGTAATTATAAATTATTTTTTTTAAGTAATCAGCCTATACCTTCTCACCCATAGGTAATAAATAAATAACCCGTCCAACCGCTAACTCTATATACTTTTTTATTTATTTGCCTCAATAATAATAATAAACAATTTTATTTATATATTACATAAATAATATAAGAAGAAATAATTAAATTAATAAAGCTATTACTATATTATAGCCTAGTAGTGAATAACGTCCACTGTTGCAATCACAATAAGTTCTAAATATGGTTGAGGTAAGGATTTTAGGGTAGGTAACTTTTTTATATCTTACACCAAGTATCACTGTAAATTTTTGATTTATTATAGCGTCATTCTATCTGTCTAAAAGTCTATTTCGTTATTTAACATTCATTATTACTCTGCTCTTTCAAGATTATTAATTAAGTAATCTGTATGGATATATATATTCTCATTTATTTTTTTTATTTTCTTGGAATATCTTTCTATTATATTTTCTAGGTTCTGTTTTGACTCTATTGAGTAATGTCATCATTAATCTCCTATGGTGGACTAGACTCTTATATACATTTGTTACTAATACATTTTATTGAGTGATTAGGAACTTTATGAATACTTCATGAGATCTTATAGCATGTGCACTTTCTTTGAGAAATCAGATTATGTTCTTTCAGATTTTCCACTAAAATTGCTTAATTTATAGAAAACCCTCCTTCCACTGTCGCATCCATGCAAAATATCAGTCCTTAATTTAATAATTTGCCACAATTTCCCATAACATTGATTCCCAGGTAACTATAGAAGAAAAAAACTAATCAAGTCTCTTAGAATGACAATCACCCATCCAAAAATATTTTGAATTTTTTAATTCAAGGGTAGAATTAGCTTCACTGCAAGTTTAGAGTGTATGTGCATGCTTTCTAGAAAATAGGGAAGCAAGTCCATGGTTAATCACATTTATTTACATTTATCCGCCCCATTTTAAAATTTGAAGCTACCGCACTATCTGCAACATTAATTTTAAATGTTTCCCCTATTATCTTGCACACCAAGTGTTAAAGACATTTATCACCACCACCTTTAATGCCCATAATATTTCAGATCTTGTAACATCATCTTTAATGCCAAAAAAAGAAACTGATTGATAAACTGGTTTTGGTTGGTTATTAATAGAACACTCAGGGTCATTTACAATCGGTTGAGTATGATTAGAAGTTGATGAAATGGGCATTATTTTCAGTGCACACACTTTCACTAATATTTGGATTATTAGAACAGGGTAACGAAAAAGTTTTTAATGATGGTTGATCTTGCTTTGTTTTGATTAAAATTCAAAGAGTTTCCCCTCCTGAAAGTTCACCCTCTTGAATGTGATAGATCAAAGTTCTTTTTACATTACTTATCAGGCCTTTAACCCAACCACCTGATAAACTGTGAGTTCAGTTTGACGTCCAACCACTGGTCCGTTAAAGTTAGTTTTTTTTTGTTTTGAAGTCATTTTATAAATAGATTAATAAATAACTTCAACTGCACAAAAAATCCAAAATCACTTCGTCAAACCTCAAAAAAAAAACACCTCAAAAGTAATAAAATCCCTTAAAATAGAAAAAGATAATAAACAGATTAAGTCATAATCATACAGTCTAAAACACATTCAATACCAATCACCTCAATCGAAAGGATGAACTTGACAACAACCTCTACCAAACAGAAATAAATAGAAAGGAATAGTAGGTAATAGTTGGAACTAAAAATAGAAATAATCAGGACAGAAGTAGATTTTATGGAATGTCATTCCTCACCCATCCTTTTTACTTTCACTTATCAAATACATCTCTTTTTCCACAATTATACAGAAAGGAAAAAAATATATTCAAAAATATTGCAACTTGGTCATGGATCATATGTTTTGAAACTTCTTAAAAAATTTCCCTGAACTTTTTGGATTCCTTGACTTTCAACCATAATTTTAAAAACGTTTCCACTTGACTTTCCCATAGACCAATTTTTTCCCCTGACTTTCCAGAAGGTATGAACCCTGTATTCGATCTGATGATTCTGTTGTTAATTCTCCAAGCAATAAAAAGGCCAATTTCTTCGGCCTCCTATTTTCCTCTAACTCAACCCTGGACGAATTTGGCGGCATCCTCTTCCTACTCCTTTTCCTCTCGGTGTCCTATGCCTTTACCTGTTATTACACATCTGATCGGGTGCATGGGCCCCTGAAATTTAAACGTTTGGAAGGCGGGTGGCCCGGATGGCATTCCTCCCGAGTTTTGAGGAAATGTGCTTAGGGTTGGCATTGATTAAATCAAATTGATTTAATCAGTGAAGTAAGAAAATTTAATAATTTTGAATAAATCATGAATTTTTCGGATTTTATTGATTTATCATGGCATATTCTTATCTAGCTTAAAAAGTATGCATAAAGATTAGGAGATTAATCTCCTTCACATATGTCATTCTTTTATAATAAGTTTAAAAGAATTTAGTTTCAAAATCATTTTTTCAATAAAGAAACAAATAAAATTAAGATTACTCAGATAATTATTACAGCATATATATATATAGGCTAATTTAAATAACAAACTGGTAATAATAATAATTTAATTTACTAAACTTATTATATTAGGAATAATTAGATTATTTACTGAATTTTTTCAAAATAATAATTTATTAAGGCGATAAAATAATTAAAACATTCATCAATGTTAAAAAAAAATCCGTGATTTTTTTGCTTTTTAAAAAAAAAATCTAAAAAAAATCACCAACCCTGCGGAAAACGTTTACGCTTCCGTGCCATCCCCGCCCCTCGTTCAACGATACTCTCTATGTCTCATACTAGCACTTTCCCTCATAGTTGGAAGCCTCGCACATGTCCAACCTAAAAAGGAAGCCGCTCTGATAGATTCTTAACTATCGCCCTATAGCTCGCACTTGTATTCTATCTAAGATTTTTTGAAACCCTTCTCAACTCTACCTTCTTAGATATCTGGAAACTCATTCCCTTTCGCCAGTACGGCTTCGGCACTCGAGGTCTACTGGCGATATAACTTTCCTAACTAACCGATATATGGTTTTTTCGCTTTAGGAACTACGGGTGAGACGTAGCTGTGGCGTTTCCATATACAAGGCATGTTTGACCGAGTATATGGCCACGCGACACTGCTCTCCAAGCTCCCCTCCTTGGGTTTTCCTCCTCTCTTTGCTTACTTATGTCTAGCTTTTTTTCAAAATCCTTCAAATTGTCGGCTGTGTTGATGGGGGCGACTCTTCTTTTTCTGTTTCAATAGTGGTGTTTCCTCAGGGTTCTATTTACTCCTACTTTATTCCTACTTTCATTAATGATCTGTCTCACCTGCACCTCAAAACTTTCTATTCACTCATATGCTGATGACCGACCCTTCATTCTTCAACTCATGTCAATTTCTGCTCCCTCTTTTACTTCTAGAATGGCCTCTCGTAATCTATCCTGGATAGAATTTCCGGATGGGGATGTTCTCAACCTTTTGAAATTCAATTCTTTTAAAAAAACCCAATTCTATAAATCTCCTTCTCCAAAACACCTTTAACTTTAATCTTCTCTTTCGACGGTATCTCTCGGACAATATAAACATCCGTTGGGCCTTGGGACATAACAAAAAAAAAGTCTTGAAAAACCTCACATCACAACGGTTGCTAGGGTGGCTCAAAGAAACTGGAAGTTCTCGTTTAGACTTGCGAGACTTTTTTTTCCTTTCCTTTTTCCTCCCAGTTGCTCCAGCTATACAAGGGTCTCATCCCGCCCATGGTTGGAGTACTGCTCTGCATATCTGCGAGGGGGGGGGCGTTTCTGGTTTACACCCGGCTTTTGGAGACAGGGGTCGAGTCAAAGGCTAAACACCTTATAAACTGTTCTGTACATTTCCAGTTCACTTGGACGCTTTCTATATTTGCGGAGCGATGTTTGGTGCTTTATCTCTTTCCCTAGGTACCGCAGCGGGCAGGTGCTCGAGGAACTTATCTCTCGCGTACCACCACCCTTTACGGACGGCCCTCGAGCAACAAGGATCTGTTTCTGCGCGACGAGTTTTGTAGTTAACATTGGTAACTCCAGGTTAGTTTCGCTGTGGTGCTTCCTTTTTTTCCCCCACCTCTGTTCTGTGGAATTCTCTTCAATCTTCTGTATTTCCTGCTATGAAATGTTAACTCCATACTTTAAAGCCTGCGTCTTGCTCAACGCGTAATTTGCGCTTAAAGGGTGAACTTTGAGCTACTACAACCCTTCCTTGAAAACCAGGGCTCATGCCCGTGGAGTGTGGTGACAACTTGTTAAAAAAAAATCCTTTGAGTGAGCAGATATGTGGCAAATGAACTTGAATCTCCTACTCACCCCAGCCCAAAACATCATTCAGATATATTCCCAGAAAAATCGGCACTCTTCAAACATTACCGCTCTGATGAGCCATATGTTCGCAACCACAACAAATTTGACCTTTTCAAGCTTAAATTTAACCATTTAGAATTCTAGTATTCCACACACAAAATCTACCATAGCTCTCTATCAAGTCACTCATCAGAATTGCAAATCCTTTTACCCCCCTCTCATTCCTTTTCCACACCAACACAAACACATTTCACACCACACCACTCATTTTCACCGTTTCCTTTCATCTTTGTTTCAGTCACATCGAGCAAATCAAATTTGCCCTTCCAAAATATATCCATCACCTCTCTCCTCTCAACATTTATTCCTCTGACATTCCATGTAGCTAAACGATTCATACATTTTCGCAAAAAAAAGAGGGGACAAACGCGGGGGATCACGACCTCTCCGAGGCATGCATAGCATTCCTTGGCAAAAGGATAAGTGGTAGTGGGCACCCAACCTAACTACCACCGTCCCTTAGTCGAATTCTACGACACGCAGGACATACGATGTGGGCAATTTTTCTCCCCACACACATAGGGATTTAAGGGATAGGGATGTCTGTAAGATGTTGTCTAGAAGAGGGTGTGGACGTTATAAGTACTGTGTATATGATATGTGGAAAAAAGGTGGTGTCTTGTAAGATGTCTGGAGGATGAGTGTGGATATGAACGCAGAACAGAAAGGCAAACCATTAGGCACTGGAATGTCATACATACCATAAGCAAAATGAGTAATATATATATATATAATATATTATATATATATATATATATATATATATATATATATATAAGTATATATAATATATTATAATATAACTATATATTATATATATTTATATATATATATATATTATATATAATATTATATATATATATATAATATATATATATATATTATATATATATATAATATATATATATATATATATATAGAGAGATAGATATATATATATAACTACTGTGATATTTTCATGAATTTAATAAATAATTGCAACACATTTCTTGACTATAACTTAAAATAGGAATTTCTTTTATGACTTTTGTAAAAGTGATAAAGCTACCTCCCTGCTTCAATAAAAATTATGCACATATTTTTGCTTGTTTATTTAATAAAATGTATATAAAAGTAAAAAAGACTATACTAAACCTGAAGATACAAATTTAAATATTTTAATTTTAAATGAATAGAAATCATATATATAATATAATATAAAATATATATATAATATATATAACTAAAATTACTTTTTTATGATATTAAGTATATTTAAGTATAAATTTATGAAAAATATTATATATCTACTATATATATATATATAATATATAATATATATATATCACACTAAACTGCTATACTAACTCATATAATGAACTAATCTGAGGGATGAGTCCAAACTCATCATTCCACTATGTAGATTATACTCTTTACATTTATTATAAAATTTGTCAATATCCTTACAGGACTCTGTTCCTTTTGACAGATCTTTTGAGAACTCCTCGATATAAGAAAGTTGATTGATCTAGGTATTTGGGAATCTTCTTTCGCATCTGCAACATAAACAAACATATTGTAATTATAAAATATAAATAAAAATATGTAAACAAGATATTTCCATCAAATCATGAGAATACATTTGTGAATTCAATTAAGAAAATTCATGTCTCATTGTTATTCTTTTGTTTGCCAATCCGATACTATTATAGGTATACTTAAGAGTTTAATGAAAGGTTCACGTGTATTGGAAATAGTTCTCAATGTAAGGTTTCATTATGCTAGCTAAAGTTCAAATATTAGAGGTATATTCAATGTAAAGGATAATGACCTTAAGAATAAAATACTCAAATACTTGGGTATTAATAATAATATTTCCATCTATAATCAGTCATATCTATTTACTAGTTTCCAATTACAGTACGTCACAACTGAAATTTGAATTAGAATATATCCCTGACACCAAATCCGCCAAATTTTTACCCTGACCATAGTTATGTTCGCTTAATTTTTGGCGTATATAATAAAAATATCTATTAATCATATTATTGCATACTATATATATTTATAAAAGTTCATATCATTAAGATTATTAAAAAATTTACTTTAGAAATTATTCATCACGATGTTGGTAATGAAAATTTAAAAAAAAAACATAATTTTATATAATTCAGCAGTGACATCAAGTCGCCGAGAGAATGAATGGTTTCATATATTAATGACTTACTGTATGGCACATATTTTAATTCTATTTGAATTTCAATAGGCCTACAACACTCGAAAAAGAATTTAGTAATTTTTAATGAAACTTTACAAATCGAACACTTACCCGTATAGCCCTCGAGATATCCCTCTCCACTAACTGCACTCTCATTTTATATATCTCATTTTTAAGGCCACTCTCTCACAATAATTTATAAATCAAGTATATATCAATATAAAATTCAAGTAAATAAATAATATCCAAACTATCTTTTTTTGCCTGTTTTACACTGCCCTGGCTTACATTAATTTTACCTCACATTAGGTGCTTGTACATACAATCATACCGCATCACTCAAAAATGCTGCAGCCATTCCCAAGATGTTAAACCTTAATCTTTAGGGAGTCACTACGAAGCGTGATATCTTACTTCTCTCATGAGCTGGCACAATTGACTACAAGACATCTAGAATTTTTCCGAGGATAATGAGTTCATAGCGTGCGAGAACGCGCTTCGTTTAATGGCTCAAGACTGGTTCATATTCATATATAACGAATTCTTATAATCGAATATTGCTACTGATATATATACAATGATTTAGTCTTGATGCGTAATAAGAGAGATAATTTTTCTTTATATGACTCAACTGCTATATTATATCATTATTAATATATTGTGTGTCTATATTAAACATATTATATTACTTACTCTCTCTCGACTGATGAGATAGGACTCTGTTGGGAAATCCTCATGAGCAGGGGAGGCGTGAATTTAACTATGCCAGTAGGAACCATGAAATGCAAGTGTGTAGAGAATTGTGGAGGGAAGAGTATAATAAGAATATAAGTAACAAGGATAGATTTATTGAAGATGAACTGAGCTAGTGGCCGTACGATTCTCTTGGGAGCTCTTTAACATCCATTATATTTTGTGCCTTGGGCCTTAATGATTTTTTAAGATGAAAGGAGCATTTGTGTAGTAAAGCTTGCTAAAGTCAGGAGAAGTAAAGCCATTTGATCTTGTTATTAAACTCTTATGTCTAGAGTGAGTGGAGTGTGAGAGAGAGTAGGAATGAGTGGAATAGTATATGAAATGCCTCTCAGAGTAACATATAAAAGAATAGACCTATCACACAGAT
Organism: Trachelipus rathkii; assembly: GCA_015478945.1. Taxonomy (NCBI): domain Eukaryota; kingdom Metazoa; phylum Arthropoda; class Malacostraca; order Isopoda; family Trachelipodidae; genus Trachelipus; species Trachelipus rathkii. The sequence goes on from JABUQX010060517.1 coordinate 58,078, forward strand.
ACGAAAATTGATGATTTAAAAATGTAAAATTTTAAACATTAAATTTATTTCATTTTGTAATCTGGGTTGGAGGAGCGGTCGAGGAGGAGCAATTCTTCCCATCATTGCTTCTGGCCATTTGGTATATATATATAATTCAACAAATATATAAATATATAAAGAAGAAATTAAATAACTTAAATTGCAAAACTTGGTAGCTTGGAGTATTTATCCCATAGAGTCTATCGTTCGTGATAAGTCATATTATGATAAGATATAAATTTCCCAATAATTATTCATATCTTCTCCACTGGTATGCAAGTGGCTGGAAACCCCTTCCTACACAATTATTATCTTCGTGGCGAATGGTTATATAGGTTGAGTGATATATTCCTCGATATATGAGACATCGACTTAACTTATAATAGTAATAACTATGTTTTGTTAGTTCCTCCACTGTACCGTGACTAAGTAGATGACTGATGTGAGCCATACTACTGTAATGTTTTAAATGACTCAATACTCTTGTGCCACATTCATCCGAAAGCCTGCACATAGTGCTGATATATTTAATATAATAAATACATATTAAATATAATGGTGTAAATATATATATATATAAACAAACATAAATAATAGTATAATAATTTTCAATGAACTGGGAGATCAAGAATGACATTTCTTACATAATAGAAAAAGTCATTGTAAATAATTTGTAAGAAAATATTATTTAAATATACAGGAGTCCATTGCAGAGTAGAGCGTTCCTAAATTTATGAACGTGATAGTTTGATATAATATAGTATTAAAATAATGATATACTGGGATAGTTAGATAGTAATTTATTATATATATAGTAGTGAATTATTTATATTTGTATTATATGTTTGAGTAGTAATGTGTATATGATTAAGGTCTTAATGTATTAATATATGTATTTATGTTAGATTCGTTTGTTATATAATAATATATAGTATATATATATATATGTATATGTATGTAATATTATATGTATATATATATATATATATATATGTATGTATATATATATATATATAGTATATGAAGTATATATATTATTATGTATGTTGTATATATGAAATTAAGTAAATATTAAAATTATTAATTATAGAATATATGTATATAATATATAAGTTATATACTTATTGAGAGATATATAATGTGTGTATTATAAGAGTTATGTTAAGTGCTCAAATATTTATATAATAAATATATTATTTGACAGCCTCGTTATTTATTACGTTAACTCTCTATAAGTGATTAGTTAAGCAACTCAATCGTCTCCTACATTACATATAAATTGTCATTAAAGATGTTTTCTGCAATTTGTATGATACCTCTACATGTAAATGTTCTGTAATTCTATTGTTGACAGTGCTAGGTGTAGAATGAATGTATCATGTTCCTATATTTCTTCTACATGGAAGCTTAGTGCCCGTCCTGCTTTTCTTCTCGTGACTGAGTTATTATTATTATTTATATACAAGTTGCATAACGTATGTGATAACGAATGAATTAGTTGGCACTCTCATGCCATTATTATTATTTATGTGAGTTTTTGTACTCTCTTTTCACTAACTATTAATATATAATAATTATTAATTATAATCCATTATTCACAATTCTAACTTATATTATTCAATTGTAAATAAAAATTACTCTTTTAAATCATCTTATAAAGGAATATATTCATTTTCATTGTATATTGATTTCATTATTATTTGTTAGATTCCATTATTATATCCATTATTCACAATTTTTCTTACTTATATGATACACATTGCATAAATCAGACTATGTTTTCACCTACACTTTATTTCAATTTAAAATATGTCTTTTTTTTATTAATATTTTATACTTAGTGAATAACCTCTATCTCTTCCACTGTACTGTGATATATTCTCTCTCCAATTTGATGTAGATTATGTTAATCTCTCCCTCTCTCTTATTTCCTTTATTAAATACTCTAAATTTAGCTCTCCACTCAAATTTTATCTGGAGTTCTTATATTATACTACTGATTATATCTCAATGTACATTATTTAAGTATATAATGAAACATTATCTATCTTCAGAATAAAATAATTTCGACTGTATACAAATCAAAAAATGTACTCTTAAAATAATCTTTCTAATTATCAACAGAATGCATAGCATTGATCAGGATTCATCTAATTATTCTCCTTCATTTTTCATAATATAAATTTTTCTGGATACGATATTAAACTAAATTAAAGTTAATATTTAATTATATTATATACGCCATTTATATTATTTTAAAGATATATTTATCTTATTTACTTTCTATATCTCTTTAGTTCATATTTAATAAATCTTTCCTCTCCAAATAACGGTATACGGTATCTCAATTCTATTTATTTATTAATATCCTTTTTTACATCACGTGCTATATATAATTGCTATTTTGTTCTATGTATATATCTAATGGATAAATCTATTATTGTAAGACATAGATCTATATTATCTAGAGACTTGTAATGAGAACTGTGATTCTCTAAATAATTGTATTTAGTACGAGACAATTTATTGTAAATCTCTGTTGAGATACAAGTGATGAGAGACAAATGAGATGTGAGTAAACGTTTGGTATTCGGTATAGAAAAGGATGAATGTACGGTTCACATTATAAGGAAGCATATTTAAATATATAAATATAATATGTCATTTTGATAGTTATTTTATTTAGTGTATTATATAAATATATTCATCTTTTTGAGTTATTATTATTATTATTTATTGAACCAGATAATAATATATTTGCTTATTAATTTTATTTTATTTATTTGTATTATGATTATTGATGGCAATGACAATGTTGTTTAACATGTATGTTGTGTCATAATTAATAATATATCTATTATTATTATGATTATTATTATTATTATTTAATGCTCTTCTATTAAATTTATATTATTTAATATAATTTACTATTACTTATTAATAGAAATTTATATTATTATTTATATATTATAAAATATTAAAATTTCAATATATTTTTAGTATTCTTATAAAACAATAATCAATTTTCCATAATTAGTATGAAAATGAAGAATGTAATGTAAATTTAATTATATATTAGTGTCTCTATAATTTATTCAGAGATCTCTCTAAAATACACTTACTGAGCTGACAGAGATATACTCTATATCACTCAAAATTAATCTTAAATAAATTAGGGAATAAATACCATTAAACTCAACCCTGTCGGCTCAAAAGCTTTACTAAGAATAAATAGAATATAATATCACCCCTCTTATATACTTTCCCTAGATAAGTATATATCTATAAAAGTCGATAGTTCATAACAGTGATTATAAAACATCAATCCATATATATACTTATACCACAGTCACCTTATATCTCAATTACGGATATGGATGAATCTTGGTAACCTCTACGGATATAGTAAATAGGAAATGATAAATTATTGAAGTGCTTTTCATAATAACTGTAAACACATGCAGCAGAACATGCAAGAGAAGAAGTAGATTTTAATGGGAAATGTACATTACCTCTGACCCATTCCTTTATATCATTATCATCTTAATCAAATAATACTACATATTACTTACTTCAATTCTCACTCATTTTATAACTTGTACAGTTAATGAAATATCCATTGATATTTCAATCAATAAAATTATGTAACCTTAAGTGAATCAATATGGATCTACGTTCTCGTATATTACATATATATTTAGTATATATTTTGAAATATATAATTTAAATATAATTTACTACTACTATGACTTTTTTGGAATTTTCTCCTGACTTTCTAAGCATATCTATATTAAAAAAGTTTATCTACCTATGATCATTTACCTAGAAAAAGGTATGAATCCTCTGCTGTAAATATCATATTTCAATTTGAATAATTATTTTTATAACGTTAAATCAAGTAAGTATATTGAGGGCTAGTATCCATACTCAGCCCCCCCACCCCTGTATCCCTAGTGAATTTAGAACTGATAGGTTGTAAAACATGTTAGGATTAGCACCATTGGGAAACGTAACTTATTCTCCTGATATCTTATTTCTTATAGTTGTTATTATATAGCTGATCAAACGCTTCTTTGCTCGTTTGCCAAGAACTTGTTCAGCTAAAGTACGCATCTTGGCTGAAATTTTTAAATGTATGGGGACAGGAATTTTCATTTTAAATCGTGTCACATTAACGATGAATGTTTTAAGCGTGTAGGCTGCTTCCGTACTTTGCTTTATAGGGCCGTCCAGTATAGGAATCATATTATTATACTTTAATGTTATATCGAAGTATGTAGTCTCATGTCCTTCTTTCCCAAAGGCAGATGCACGTATCATATGACCTTGTGCGTTATCAGATGCACATACAATACGCTTTTTATCAGGATCACGCTGTGTATACGGATACCGTGAAGAAAAATCTGATGCATAAACAGAACATGTATACCATGTTTTTAAAATGAACCAACACCGTTGAATATAAGCTTTAAGCCTTATAGCTACACCGTCGATTGTATTACAAACCCTGATCCAGTGAAGAAGGTTGTTACACAACTAACAATCTTCTATATAACACATATTCTTATATCATGAAAATCGTGACGTCATATCTGTTGTAGCCTATGAACATTTTAAGGAAAAAAATTGCATTCATGTACATATGACACAATATATATATATATATATAATATAATATATATATACTATATATATATATATATATATATATATATATATATATATATATATATATATATAATATATATATATATAATATTCATATACATATATAAATATATATATATATATATATATATTATTTACATTATCTTATTCATTCGTGCACGGGTATCAACATAGGATGGATGTTGGTAAATTTATGTTCCGCACTCCTGCTACATGTCTAGTGTCTAGTCCTACGGGCTGTGGTAAAACTTATTTATTATTAAATATTTTAAAAGAGGTTGAGATTTTTGAACAAAAACCCTGTTAAAATCATTTGGGCTACAGTGTTTATACAGAAAAGTTTAATGATTATTAAGGTGTAATTCAATTTCATGAGGGTTTATATAATATAAAATCTCCTCAATGTTTACCAGGTCATAAAATTATAATCCTTGACGATTTGATGCATAAATTGAACGAGGATATAGCAGAAACTTTCACAGTTTACTCATCATTTAAATGTCACTGTATTTTTTATAACTCAGAATATCTTTCATCAGAATAAGTATATGAGAGATGTGTCTTTAAATACACAATATTTAATCTTGTTCGGGCAAAGAATAGGTATGAGCCAAGTCAATGTTGTGGCTATACTAATGTTCCCTACTCAGCGTGAAGAGTTCCTAAAAGTATATAAAGAAGTTACATCTATACCTCACGGTTATTAACTCTGCGAGCTTCACCCTAAGAACACGCACAGAGTGTTGCTGCGAACAAATATCTTACCTAACGAAACTGAAATGGTATACAAACCTGAATAATGAGCACTCTAGTTGCAAATTATTTACCTCTTATGAGAAAATTTAAAAGTCTGAAACCTTCAGAAAACGTAAGCTGATCTGTGAAAATGAAAATTTTGTTGAATGTATAGCCGAAGTATGCCTATATATCTTATAAAAGGAAATGTTCCTTTAAACAGACCTCAGAAGGTAAAGTTGCGCCGTCATAGAAACATCATTAAAAAACTTGCTGGTAACGTAAGAAAACTTAAAAATAAATAGAAGCTATTACAAAAAGATGGGGGTGTGTTCCTAATTTTACTTTTTTCCGTGATAGCCCCATTGATAACCAAGTGGATTGCTCAATAATGAAGAAGGTAGTGATTTTACCCTACAACGATTATGAGAAGATGAAATATAATACAGTGCCCCTACCTCAACACCAACAAAAACAACAACAACAACAACAACAACAACAACAACAACAACAACAACAACAACAACAACAACAACAACAACAACAACAACAACAACAACAACAACAACTGCATTAACAGCTACAACCACCTCAGCCAAACAACCAGACGCAGCAAACCGTGTATTACCCGTATCAGCAGTTACTCCAACATCAGCCCTTGAGTTTGTATGATCCGAAAGTTGAGCAGATAAATAATTGCGAGAAGGAATTGTGTCGAATATTAAACTCTGATGTTACCGTTCATGAAAAAAGGATCCTATCTCAAAACGCTATACAAAAATTAGTAGATCTAAAAGAAATGTATCAACATGCTTTATCAGGTAATTCTCCTAAGGAAAATTCAGCTCTAGCGTCAGATACTGATGTTGAAGTGAAAAGAGAAGACAATTTTAAACATGTATTGGAGGAAAGCTTTCCAATGAGAGGTAAAAAACTGGTTTAGCTTTATATAATATTTTAAAAAAACATATTTCATGGAACGATATCGATCAAATCATTATTGATTGATGGAGAAAATTTTCAACTAAATATTGTTGAATCTAATAATCATCTCGCGTGATTAGAAGAAGGATCTGTAACAGAAATGGACAGGATCAACATGAACTATCAGAAACCCCCCTTTTAAAAAAATATTAATTTTTCGAGAACTTTAACCCAGAATAAACAAAGATTGGCGGATTTGGATAATTTTCCAATGTCTCCTAGACCAGATGCTAGTCCTTCTGGTACTTCTTTTGCATCGGGACAGATTAAAGATGATAAGCAGAAACACATCACGTTCAGGCGCAGGCAGAATAAGAATAAAACATACTTTGGTCCAAAGTGGATTAAATCCTAAATATTTATTGTACTTTTTATAAGGTTGTATTATTTGTAATTTAAAATAATTCATATAAACTGTTAACTTGAAATATTTTTTAACATGCTATGTTTTTAGGTTGTACTGTTTGTAATTTAAAAATAGTTAATATAGACATAAGGTTTTAATATTATTTTGTAATTAAAAATAAAATATTTCATATAGACATTCGGTTTTTATATCAACTTTCAGTATAAATTATGTTTTTATTAATAATGTCCTTTGTGAGTCATGGAGGCTAAGGAGGCGGTCGATAAATATTACTATGATATGAAACAGCCTTACAGTTATGGAGGCTTTTCGAGATTCCCTTTGAAATTTCCCCATATTAATAAAAAAAAACTGAAAAAATATTTAGAGTGTGAGGATGCTTTTACCCTGCATAAACCTATACGGAAAAAATTCACAACGCAAAAAACCATAGCCCCCCCCCTACTTAGATTATGTTTGTCAACTAGACTTGACGGACACGGACATGATAAAATATAAATAATGGTTATCAGTACATTCTTTTTGTGATAGACGTATATTTAAAAGTTAAAAAAGTCAAAAACTGTTACTGCTGCTGTAAGAGAAATTATAAATGAAGATTGCAGATATTCTCAAATGATGTGGACAGATAAAGGTACAGAATTTTAGGTAAAGAGTTTCAAGAAATAGTTACAGAGTATGATATAGGGAACCACAATATTTTCTCAGCTAATAAAGCCGCAATAGTTAAAAGTGTACAAAGAACTATAAAAGAAAAATGCATGGGTATTTCACGAAAATGAATACATTTGTATATATCGATATACTACAAGACTTGGGTTACTCCTATAATAGGTCTTATCATAGAACACTTAAAAATACCCCTGTAGAGATGGTGAAGACAAAGCCTTCTGTACCTAGTAACGCAGTGCGCAAAATAAAAGATAACACAGTTGTCAAAGTAGGAGATTATGTGAGAGTGTCTAGGTCAGATGAAAATTTTAGAAAAGGGTACGAAGCTGGATGGTCAAGAGAAGTTTTTAAAGTAGATACCATCATAGAATTCCCGAGAGACAGGTTAAAATTATATTACCTTAAGGATTTAGATAGTGAAAAAATAAAAGGATGGTTCTATAAAAAAGATATACAGAAAATACGGTTTGACCCTATGAGTCATGAATATAAAATAGAAAAAATATTAAGATCTAAAGGAAAAGGTAAAAATTAACAGTATCTTGTCAAATGGGTAGGTTACCATATGAAGTTCAATAGTTATATAAATGCTAGTCAAATTAAGAAACATTGATCGGTTTACATTGTGAACATGGAGAGTGAAGATCATTTCTAATTAACGTTGCCGTCATCGGCTTCTATGGATCTACATCCTGAAAATAATATATCAGACTTTACTTCATAGTTATTGAACCCCATAAAGCTTGAAATAGAAATGTATGAAGTAGTGTTATGTGAAATGACATTGGATGCACATATCGAGAATATGCCAGATTCACATACAGCGTTTGTAATATTTAGAAATGTTGAGAGTGTTAAAAACACATTAAAAATTAACAACACAGATGATATGACATTCATCAAGCGTGATGATAAAGATTATTTCTTTGAAAGGTATTTAATAAATCGGGGACTCTATAAATCTCTCACAGATGTGTTCATAGACTTAAACAAAAAATTTGTATCAAGCCGGATATGTAAAGATTTAGTATTTCTAGTTAATAAAACTGTTAACGAAGACAGCGTGTCATCACTTTAAAGTCCCAAGCTCAAGTAAACTTGAAAGATAGAAATTTATTTATTTTCCAGACTTCAGATTGGTTTCGTAAATGTAATTACTTACGTGATGACACAATATTGAGAATTAACGATATCGCATCATCTCTAAATGAATTAATACGTTATATTCCTACTATGGAAGAGTATATAGATTTGTATGTAGAAAAAGTAACACCGATGATTCATTACATTTTGTATGTGATCCTTCAAAGATGCTACAGGACCCTGACGTAGCATATGTTTGCACCGATATTGTAGAACCTCAGTATGTTGGAAATACTAAAGCCCAGTTACTAAGAGTGATACATTTTCTTAAAGATAACAGAGTTATAAGTTTTCATAGTGTGCACTATGTGCCTTTGAATAACGCTCAATTTAGAACCATAATTGTGTATAAAAGAGATGTCGAAGGAAACCCTTATCCATTCACAGATGGAACAGCCATGTGTAAAGTACATATACGAAAGAAGCTCCAGTAGTATAAAAAGTCTAATTCGTAAATGTGCCGGTGAAATTGAGAAACAATAATCATGACTAGTGAAGATCATTTCTATTTAACGTTGCCGTCGTCGGCCTCTATGGATCTACATCCTGAAAAAAAATCTGACTTTAATACAGAAATATTGAACCCTATAACTCTCGAACGAGAAATGTTTAAAGCTGGGTTAAGTGAAATAATTCTTGATGCCAACATAGATAATGTAACTGGCACCAGGGCTGCATTCTTGATTTATAGAAGTATTGATTTTGTAAAAAACACTTTGAAATTACGTAACACAGCCAGCTTACAAATAAAGAAACGTAATGGAATCGAATATTACATTGAAAGGTTTATTATAAAGCCAGGGTTATACAGGTCTCTCTCGGACATACTTAGATACTTTAATAACAAATTCATAGTAAGTCGAATATTTCAAGACTTGATATTTCGTACTAATAAACCAAAGGGGAAGGTATTGGAGCTAGTGTCTCTAAGATCTTGGCGTACTGTAAATTTACACGATTTAAACACATTTTATTTTCAACCCTATGTATGGTGGCGTAAGTGTATTCGTCTTACAGATAATTCTTCAGAAGAGGCGATAAGCCATAACCACGACGCAAAATTTTTTAAATGCTTTCTATTTCATACATGCCGACTATTGAGGAATATATAGCATCTTCAAAAGCAACTTTTGCTAATTCATTACATTTCATATGTGATCCTGATGCTCTGTTACAAGATCCTGGTATGGCCTATGTTTATACAGATATTATAGACCATCAGTATGTAGGGAATACAAAAAGCCTCACTATTAAGAGCAGTACATTTTCCTAAAGATCGTAAAGTTATAACATTTCCTAATGTTCACTATTTACCTCTGAGTAAGATTCATCTAAGTTCAATTCGTATTTATATAAAAGACGTTGAATCCATATCCATTCACAGTCGGGACAGTGGTGTGTAAAGTACTCATAAGAAAGAAGCTCCGGTAAATAATAATGGAAAGGGAAAGAGTCTTCAGGAGTTCAAAAATGCAGAGGGGCTATGGGTTAGGCTGATATTTTGCTTCGTTGTTCCGTCGCGCAATCCCATTGTTTAAATCAGGAGATAAATACATCGCTAAAAAAGCTGCGAGGACGGGGCTAGATACTATCCAGGATATTAAGGCTGTGTTGACCATCGTACTGTTATAAAACGTTGATTAGCCGATGTTTCAGATGAAATGTTAGACGATGTTAAACGAAAAATACGGCCCAAGATGACTAGTAAAGGTGTAGATCGTCATAAAAAAACCTGTAAAGAGGAATATGAAAGGGCAGTTAAAGGAAAAATGTATTGAAATATTCGATATTTGTTAATAGTGATAAGTGGTAACTTTTACATAAATAATATTATCTTGCAACTATTTCGTATATAAGAAATGTTTAAACATATCTCTCCTAATAATACTTTGAGCGGTTGTACCAGCAAGATGCATTTCCTCCACCCTTCTAGTCCAGACTGTTGCAAGAGTGAATTGGACCTCTTTTCCGTGAATCCTACGCAGATCAGTGTAAGTGAATCCAATTTTATTAGTATTAACCGAATTCACGCAATCACAAATACGGATTTACCTCTTGAATTCACTATCCCAGGCACTTCAGACCAGTATCTTAACCCTTTGAATGTGTTTTTATATTTGAAGGCTAAGTTAGTAAACGAAGATTATTCAAATCTCACAGGAACCGAAAACGTAGTGTACACAGAGACAAATTTCCTGTATACGTCTTTTAATCTACTTGAAGTGTTTTAAAATGGAACATCTCTGGGGGCATCAGCTGCAAGTTACCCCTAACGAAGTTATATTGAAACTTTACTAATATATTCAGATGATGCTAAACAGTCTCACCTGCAATCATGTGGATATTACAATTTAAAAGATGTAGAGAAACATATGGACAACGACACTAAATCTAAAAATAACACATACGAATATTACGGACATGTAAACGGGGATATATTCTCTCAAGAAAGACTTATTCTACCATCAGCGGACACCCATATCAGGTTAACTAGATCTACACCTCAATTTGCGCTTAATTTTCAAAGCAAGGCCGCAGCCACGTCTACACAACCAAAACCTATTTTCAAATTACTGAATGTTTATCTTTATGCACGTAAAGTGAAATTATCTCCCAGTAAACATATGGAAATCGAGAAATCTTTTTTAACCGACACAGCAAAATATAATATCAAGAGAATTGAGACTAAAATTTTTAACTTTACCCAAAGATTATCGAGTATTAATATACCTAACATCGTCAATGGTAGCTTACCTAAGAAAGTAATAATAGGAATTGTAGAATATGAAGCCTATTCTGGAAACTATGGGAAGTCTGCACATAGTGAATTAATATAATATAGTGAGGTAGCTTCTATGGGAATAATTATTAGCAGTTCCCCGTCCTCCAAATTTCGAAAAATTGTTACGTCATCATTTAGTCCGCCCACAAATAAACGTCATAATTTACGCTCCGCCTTTCATATATATATATATATATATATATATATATATATATATATATATATATAATATATATATATATATATATATATATATATATATATATATATATATATATATATATATATATATAATTTAATAAATTATTCAAACAAAACAATCTTAAAACGCTAACAAAAGATTAATTATGAACCTACTCTTGCCGAACCAAAATACGAATGAATTTATTTTAATAAATTTACTTTCATATGATTGGTTAACAACGAATGGCTATATACACATGAATGGCTAAAATATTGGAATAGTTTTTTTTTTTTTTGGGGGGGGGGGGGTTTATTACGTTTTATGACGAATTTTGTGAATTAAATTTTTAAAATTAAATTTAGGTTAATTTATACATTAAATTTAATTTTAAAATAATCATAAAAAATATATTTAATGAAAAAAACTACAACAATTTGTAAAATATTGAAGGATAAAAAAATTAAATTATATTTGTCCGAACATTTGCTTGCAAAGCCTATTTTGGGGTGTTAATACATTTTAGTTATAAGCCACCTCACTATATTATATTAATTCACTATGGTCTTCATTTAAATTTACCCATTTCGGACTTAGAGGTATCAGTCTGCTCGTGAATGGTCAACCGGACGGTCGTGATTATGAGATGAAATACGAAGGCTCACATTCTCAATGTTCACGTCTTTTTACGATTTAATTGCCAATACTGTGTCTTGCAGCGATAACAGGACAGGTGTCGATCTTAAGACCTACGCTGAAAACAATAATTTATAGGCGTACGATCTCACTGCTGATCTTTCAGCTTGTAATTTTTTTTTTTTTTTTTTTTTTTTTTTTTTTTTTTTTTTTTTTTTTTTACTCACGGGCATTGCCCTATTCAAGGAGGGGAACTTTCTAGGTAATTTCTACCTAGGATCCGAACTAAGATTCGAACCCACGACCTTGCCATGCGACTCCGTCGCTCTACCGTTTGAGCCACGGTAGCGGCAAATGCTTATCACCTCAATATCCTAAGAAAAGGAACATTAGGACTGAATCTCAAATTTGGTCAAAGTTTTAAATCCCCAATCTCAGTTCTGGTGTATATGGAACATCCTCAAATCATCGAGATTGACAGAGTACGAAATATAATCTTGTATTATTAAAGACAAATGAAGAAGAAATATTAAATATCTTTCGAAACAAAAGAAGATTTTTAGGCATTCGCCTGTAATGAACCTGGTGGAATTGGAAGCAGATTCTGGAATTATCTTCAACACTTCTCCTTGAAATGTTTCGAACGATGGACACTGGATAACCGTGTATAAGTAAAAATAATGCTGTATATTTCCTTGATTATCTACATTTAGATTTTATGTTTAGTAATCATTATGGAACATCTTTTTAAAATATAATAATGTTATGTTAAGACCTTATGTTTTCCTGTACAACTTATCAGTTCTAATTTATGCGGTGTATACTGTATTTATTTCATGATATGTTTTTTAAATAATGTTACTTTTAATAAACTTGTAAATATATTTGATGTTAAAAATTTATATGTTAACGATTATGTAGTTTGCACTTATGCTATATATGCTTTAAAATAAAGAACTTGTTATTTTTTCCACTTTAAAATAATATTTTATTCAAAGATCTTATTTATGTTATGTTTATACTAAAGGAAAAGATACCCGAAATTTTACTTGAATCAATAGATTAATAGATCAATAGATCATGGATGGGCGGGAAGGGTGGTGGGGAGGGTGGTTTGATTTACTGATTTACTAATTTACTGCTTTAAGGTCTGTAAAGCATGCATTTTTTATGTTATAAACATAAAAAAGAATAAATTTTTTTATAAAATTAAAAGACTTTAAAATAAAATATAAAAGTTCACTCACAAAGCTAGAAAATATAAATTTTATTAAAAGAAAATGAAGTATGCAAATTATTGAAGTCATAGTTTAGATGAAAATATATTTAGAAAACAGAACACATAGCATCCCGTTATAATTCATTTGAGCTTAAATATCGCGCATGCGCTCGCGACGGTTTCGCACCGGATCGCGCCTGCAGACGGGACCCCTTGCCAGGGGGATTCTCAAACACCCTTGAAGGTTCTGAAACAATCATATTCGAGATCTACGTGTTCGATAACATATATAAGGATATCAACTAACTCTGCACCGCACCGGAAATAGCACCGGTGCCAGTACCGAATCCTTCTCCGACTCCGACTCCTTTCTCTTTCTTCTTCTATGCTACTCTCCAAATTTCATCCTTCTACGAACATTTCCAAGGTTATAGGGATCAGTCCCATCACCATATAAGTGTAGCGACGAGGTTACCTTATAAGAAAGGTGCATACCAAATGTCATCATTCTACGATCATTTTCTTGGAAGGGCAAGCACCCTCCTCCGGGGGTGCACGGCCATGTAACCTCGTCTACGATGAGGTTACGGCACCACCAGACGGGGTACCGAGTTTGGGTAGGATACCATGTTGCAAGCTCCACCCGTTACTAGGTGCTGTGCGGTTCGGTGCGGTGCGTTGCGGGGTGATGGGTGCAGTCAACATGGAGCCATATACGGTGATAATGAATATTAATTAAACATTTACTATTTATTCTTTATTATTTATTTATTATTTTTTATTTATTTATTTATTTATTTATTTATCTATTTATTTATTTATTAATTTATTTATTTATTTATTTAGATATTTATTTTTTATTTATTTATTATTTATTTATTATTTATTCCTTTATTTAATTTTTCTTTATTTATTATTTTTTTATTATTTATTTATTTATTTTTTTTTTTTTATTCGGGTTCATTTTTTTTGACCAGTCAAAAACCGGTTTGCCTTTCCCTGGTATATTATTTATATAAAATAGTTCGCATATACCATATAAAAATATATATAAAAAATATTATAAAATACTTTAAAAAAAATATTACAGAGAATATATTTGATAATATTCCAGGATATATTTTGTTTATTTCACGTATAATTTAATATTATAATATATATATACTATTATATAACTATATATATCTATATATATATATAATATATATATATATATATATTATATATAATAATATATAAATATATATATATATATATATAATTATATATATACTATATTAGTATATATTATACGCTATGAATTTTATCACGCACCAGTATCTATTGCTACTATATAATATCTATATAATTATATATATATAACTATACTATATTATATATATTATTATTATGATATATATATTATTATATATATATATTATATATATAATATACATATATAGTATATATATTAATACATACTATATATATATATATAATAAATATTAATATATATTATATATATATATACTATATATATCAATATATATATATATATACTATATATTATATATAGGTAATCTATATATATATATCCATATTAACATACAAATAATATATATATTATAAATTAATATAGGATATATAGTAATAATATATATTATATATATATTATTATATATATATTTATAATATATACTAATATAATTAATATACTATAATTATTATATATATATATATATATATATTATATTATATATCATATTATATATAAGTATATATATACTATATATATCATTAATATATATATATATATATAGATATATATTAGTATATTATTATTATATTAATATATAATATTATTTATATATTCTATAGTATATATAGTATATAATAATATATATATATTATATATTATATATATATAATATATATATACTTATATATATATAGAATTTGCCGGTTTAAGCCCCAAGTACCCCAAGGACCCTTTCTCTTGGGAGGTTGACGAGTTTTAATATATAATATATATATATATATAATTTATATATATTAATCTATTAATATATATATCAATAATATATATATATAATATATAATTATATATATATATATATATATATAATATAATATGATATATTATATTCATATATATTATATATTTATTATATATAATATATAAGATATATATATATATTATATATATATATATTATATATTATAATATATCAATATATATATTATATATATACGTATACATAATAAATATATGTTACTATATAATTATCTCATATATATATATCTATATAGTATATATATTATATAACTATACTATATACTATATATATATATATATTAATATATATATAACATCATAAATACATTTATATATAATATATATATATATATATATTACTATATATATATATATAGTATAATTTATATTATATATATTAATACATACATACCTAATATACAGTATATCTATATATATATATAATTATTATATATATATATAATACTATCAATCATATACTATATATATATATCTATATATATGTATCTATATATATATATCACTATACCATTACCTATATATATATATATTTATATATATATATATATAATAATTATATACTATATTATATTATTATATATAATATTAGCTATATATATATATATATATATATTATATACTTTATTATATATATATAATTTATATATATAACTATATATACATATATATTATATATATATATATTATATATATATATATAATATTAATATATATATTATATATATATATATAATTATAAATATATATATTAATATATATATATATATATATTTATATACTTATATATATATATATAACTATATACTATATATATAATTATAATAAATATATATCTATACTGATAATATATATATACTTATATATATATAATCATCTATAATATATATATACTATTCATATATATAATATTATCAAGTAGTTCATCATAGTATATAATCATAATATTATACTTATAATTATATATATATATTAATTATATAATAATATATATACTATATAAGTATATATATATTATATGATATCTAAATATATATAATACTTAGTTATAATATAGTGCTAACCTATCAACGATCTCGTTGAACGAATGAGTCAAAATATTGTAGTTGGTAGCGGACTATTTGCTTAATGTTACTTGTTCAATTTTGAAAATGAAAATTTTCTGCGAATCCCTCCTACAAGTCTGAACGACAGCACAGTGTTTGCTTGACCTAAGTTTAATAGAATTGCCAAATAATGTGACCCCAATAAAAAATTCGGAAAATCAAGTAAATCTTTAGTAAAAAAAAACTAGGGCTGCGGAGTCAGAGTCGGTGTCGTAGAGTCGGAGTCGTGCAATTTTCCAAGAGTCGGAGTCGGAGTCGGAGTCGGAGTCGGGTCGGAGTCGAGTCGGCCAGTCGGTAGTCAAAATTCCTGTGCAAGTGGTCCGGGAGTTGGAGTGAGTTGAAAATTCCTGATATAAGTGCGAGTCGGAGCGAGTCGGGTCGGAGGATCTCCGGAGTCGGGAGTTGGAGTGCGGAGTCGGAGTCGGAGTTGCAGTCGGAGTCGAAAATTCCTGTGTAAGTGGAGTCGGAGTCGGAGTCGAAATCGAAAATTTATAGAACTATATTATTATTAGTTATAATTATTACTTATTATTATATTCATTATTATTATTATTATTCATTATTATTATTATTATTTATTATTATTATTATTATTATCATTATTATTGTAATTATTATTATTATTATTTATATTATTACTATATAGTATATATATATATATATATATACTATTAATAATATTTAGTTTATATATATATATATATAATTATATAGTATATATATATTATATATATATATATATTATTTATATATATAATATATTATACATACTATATATTACAAGTATATAAGCTATTATATATTATATATTTATATTATATATTATATCTGCTTATATATATATATATTATATATATAATAATATATTCTAATGCTATATATATATATATACATATATATGTATATATACTATTATATACTATAGAATATTACTTTATTATAATCTATCACTTATATATACATATAGTATGTTTCGTATGTTATATATATATATATATATAATATATACTTATATTATATATATATATAAATATACATAAATATATATAACAGATTCCAATTTCCGGATATAAATATAATAACATTACTAATTAATATAATATATATATATTAATATATATATATGATTTATATATATAACTATTTATACCTACGGATGTATATATGTAGTTGAGTGAGGTTAGTTATACTATATTAATATAATATTATATTAAACTTATCATAAAGTAGTATATATATATATACTATTAATATATATATATATAATATAGATTCTCTCATTACGCTACTTTGATATTATATATATTCTCATATTATATTATATATAGTATTATTTTTAGGACGGTCATGCAATTGTCATTTTTCTTCTGCATCCGCGGATGCGATGGTGGGATATCACTTACTATAATACTCACCATAATAATTTAATATATGATATATATATACTATATGTAATATATATATTATAATAATTATTAATTATATTATATATATATATTTTATAAGCTCCAATGATATGTAGTACCTTACTCCGGATAGGTGGATAACTAATAATATATCTCGTATTATATATTATCTATATTATATTATAGAGTATGATTTATTGATAGTTGCGGATATCGGGCATACTATGTTCGGGACACGGATGATCCAGCTATCGAAGACCAAGAAATATCATGAAACAAATCACGATTCTCTGCGCGCCGATATCATTGTAGTTATGCGGTCCGGATATCTCTCCTCTTAGGCGCGGGGTGTCGTAAAATATTCAGAGTATAATTTGAAAATGTAATATATGTGTGGATACGGGATACCAAAGCTACATCACATACGGTGCCTCGAGTATATAATATAGTATAATGTAATATAATATACTAGTACATATATATTAATAATAAATTATAATATAATGTATATATATATATAGAGCTATATAGTCATATATTATTATAATGATTACTTATAACCGTAATAATATATATAGTATTATTAACTATATATTATATTATATATGATATATTATATAATGTAATAAGGGAGTATATATATATATATACCTATATTATATATATAAGGGTTATATAATATAGATATAATATATTATATATATTTAATTTAAAAATATTGAAATATTTATTAAAATTTATTAATATACATAATAAATTATATATAATTATAAAATTAATATATATTATATATAATATAATATATAATTATAATATAATATATATATATAATATATATAATATTAAAATAATAAATAATATAATAAAATAAATAATAATATAAAATTATAAATATATATAGATATAATTTTTTATACCCCCTAATCGATAATATATATAATTACTCCTCTTACCATAAAAATATATAAATATATATAATATATTAATATATACTATTTATATATACATGTAATAAAATAAGAATATACATATATAAAATATATAAAGGTATATAATATATATTAAATTATATATAGTAATTAAAATAAAATAATCATTATTATTGACATATATATATTATATATACTCTATATATATATATATATATACCAATATATAAATATATATAGATATATATATAATCATTATATAAGTGAATAAAAAAAATAATAGATATAGTATAGAGTATAATGAATGTAAGATGAGGATCTTAATGATAATATATCTCCAAAACTAAATTACTGTGGTGTGTGTTAGTGTATATAGATAAAAATATAGTATTGTAATAAACAGTGATCCATATAATAACTATATAATATATATAAAAGTATAATATATAAAGTGTGTGTGATGTATATATATATATATAAATGAGTGTGTGTGTGTGTTCAATACATTTTATCTGAAAATT
>JABUQX010060517.1:82500-98028 GCA_015478945.1 Trachelipus rathkii
TGAGACTGTGATATGATGTCATTTTCACATTAATAAGAATGTTAACTTTGAATACGAACTGGCGTGTACGAAGCAAGAGGTTCTTGAGCAATACTTCTTCCATCATATGAGTGTACTATTCCAGCGAGTTTGGAATGTTTTAAAACATTAAGCATGGAATATCAAGCCGTTTTTTGAATTGCCTTCAGCTCATTTCCTGTTCCAGATTCATCTAAGTATTTTATATTAAATTCTTCATCCAAAATCTCGATATAAACATCGCGCAACATCGCAGGGCAAAAGCTGTGGATGTGGATGCGGATGCGGAACTTTAATAATGTTGCGGAGGCTCGCGTGATCGGATGCGGATGCGGATGCGGATGGTTACCTGCATCACTAATATATATGATAGTAATATATTTAATATGATATAATAAGGATATATATATATATATATATATATATAATACATATAATATATATATCATATATAGTACAGTGTGTGATATATATATATATAATATATATATAAGTGTATATATATATATATATATATATATACTATATAGATATATATATAGTATATATTTATATATATATAATATATATATATATATATATATAATATAAATATATATATATATATAATAATAATTATACAACAATATCTTTATATATATATATATATATAATAATATATACATACAAATATATATATATATATTATATATATATATAATATATATATATATATAATAATATAGTGCTATCAGTCCGAGTGGGTGTGAGCTCAATAATATATAACTCACAACATAATATACTATCTATGTTATATATATATATTATATTATATAAATTTATATATATTATAATATAAATATATATATATATATTATTATTATTATAATTATTATTTATTATTTTAGTATTTATTATTATTATATTATTATTATTATTATTATTATTATTATTATTATTAATTATAAGTAAATAATTCGTTACAATTTTTTAGAAAGGAAGTTTCATTTTGTTTCTTACAAATTTTGTAATTAATATATATATATACTATTATATATATATATATATATATAATATATATAATATATATATATATATATAGTATAGTATTATATAATATATATATAATATATATATATTATTATTACAGTGCCTATTATATATAATATAATATAGTATTAATATAATATATATTAGTATATTATATATATAATATATATATATATATATATATAATATATATAGGGTGTCTCAAAAAAATGTACTATCTACGACTGACTTTTGTTTTTTCAGGTGTAAACTACTGTAACAGAATGGCAGGAGATCACTTAGCTTTGATGGAAAGTTTGTCACTTAAATGCTTATTGTGTGTCTCAACCAGAAACGCCACGGAAGTGCCAAACGGTTCGAAGGGAGTTCGATAAACCGCCACCAACGCACCGGACCATTACCCGCATTCAGAGAGAAATTTAAGGCAGATGCGAACCGTTACAACTCAACAAGAAACGTTCGGACAACACGAACATCCACCAACTGCAAAGGAAGAGCAGGCACAGGAAACCCTCATCCGATCCCCACAAAAATCTCTACGACAAACGGCTGGGGAGACACATCTCAAAAAGATAGCGTCCATCGCATCTTGAAGCGTTTACGCTGGAAATGCTACAACCAAGAATACTCCATGCTCTCAATGAAGGCGATCCGGACCGGAGACTTCAATTTTGTGAATGGTACCTGCTAAATGTGCAGAAGATACAGCGTTTCCACACAAAAATTGTCTGGAGCAAATGAGGCCACCTTTAAATTTAATTGCTCGATTAATCGATATAATTGTACCTATTGGGGTTCTGTAAATCCACCATGGTTAAAGGGATATGAACACCATTTAAACCTACCAGAGTTAACTGTGTGGTGTCTGGGATTTCAGCATTGGGCATCAAGGACCGTTTTTTTTTAATGGAGCGGTCGGATTGGACATTTACCTAACCTTGCTGCAGAAGTCGGTCGATCACACATTGACGCAGATGATTTGGTTGATAACGATGTGATATTACATTCCAGGCAAGATGGCAGCCCCTCCCCACTACCATTCCCTGCGATGTAAGAGTTCACCCTTGAATGCAGCATTTCCAACACGTGGATTGACGAGATGGGTAGTCATATTAAGACCTGCTCAACTCCCCAGATCTCACGCCTATGGACTTCTTTTTATGGGGACCTCAAGGACAGAGTTATCGCTCAAAACCAAGAACGATATAAATGCATTGAAATTGGAAACCGAAAGACAATGTAGCGACATGTCGCGACATTCCAAATTGAACTGTTTCGAGTCGTTTGCGACTCCATTGTTTCGCGTTATCAGCTGTGTCTGGACAATGGAGGTCATCATTTTGAACATTTTCTGTTCTTAAATACATGTATGTTCTGTAATTCAAGCTTTAAACTTGTCACTATGTTCATAAAATAAAGTTTTGCATATTTTAAATTTGTTAGTGGCTCTTGAGACACCCTGCATATATATATATATATATATATATATATATATTAATATATTATTATATATAGATATATATATATAAATATATATATATAATATTATATATATTATATATATTATAATATTATATATATATAGACAAAGCAACAGAATACTTGATTTTAACTTTTTAAGTACTCTTGAGAAATGAAAGTATTTTAAATGTTAATTTATATAACTTTCGTTTTATAATTAAAATAAAAATAATTTGTAGTATAATTACGTTATACATTTGTTTCCGAAATTGAAAATATATTTGTTTGTCATGTGTTTGGCGCCTGCATTTTTATGTCTTAACGGTACTTTACCGTATAGCATTTGGAGATTATATTCATTGGAAAAGTGGTATATTTTTTTTATTCTCAAAGCCAATCGAAAAAAAATAGTTGAAACAAAAAAAAGTGTTTTAAGAAGCACTTTGTAAGCACTAAGCTGAGTCAGAGTCGAAATTTTTGAATTTGACTGCTAGAGTCGGAGTTGGAGTCGGAGTCGAAAATTTTGTAGAGGGTGGAGTCGGACGGAGCGGAGTGTCGAACAAAAATTTTTGTATTTTATTTATTCAGAGTAACGGAGTCGAAATTTTTGTTTAAGTGGAGTCGGGAGTCGGAGTCCCCGGAGTCCGAAAAACCAAATTTGAATTTAAGGAGCGGAGTCGAAGTCGGAGTCCTTCGAAAATTTTATTCTTGTATTCATGAAATATGAACTGAAAAAAAACTGATAAAATATAATAAAAAATTATAACTAGGAATTCGTGGAATCTTGACAACAAAAATTGTATATACAATAAAATAGTGTGTTTTAGATAATGGGTCAATTAGGCCGTTCAATTTGTGGTTCATCATGTCGTGACTCTCGGAAATGATAAAACGAAATGATAAAAATTAATACGGAAGTAAAGTAATACAGGTGCGAGATCAAGGCCAAAATGTGCCAAACCGGAAGGCAAATGTTAATATTAGCAACTTTGGTAAAACATCCGGTTTTTGACGCAAAGCGTTTTCAGGTTGGGAATTTCGAGGTCGCCGTGTGGAAAAAGACGTTCCTGGTCTAGACAAGACCGTTTTTTCGGAAGTTTTTTAAACTAAATTCAGAAGGGTTTGAGCCCCTAATAAACTAGAATTTTCCTAAGGTTTTCAAATGACGTTAGATCATCGTGATGTCAATTGAATATATCCGTTGTCTATTTTACTACAAAGATTAACACCCCTTTAAATCGTATTTCAACGATCTCTGAGCTTGCCTTAACACATTGAAAAGCAGTCCGAAATAAAAATCGAATAATTTTGTTTAACTTTTGTTCCATTTATTAACGAGAAGTCGTCAACAATCGCTGTTACACACATTAGTTTATTATGTTTATCCTTAGATAACAACAAATAGATAATAATATATAATATATATATATATATATATATATATATATATATATAATATATAATATATACTTATATATATATTATAATATATATATATATATATATATATAAATATAATAATATATATAATATATATATATATATAATGATATTATAGGGTGAAACTAAAGAAGATTACCCGCATGATATCTCGAAAACTTTATATGTACAAGAAAACTGAGTAACAATATATGAACCAGCCGTATGAAATTTGTATGGGGGGAAAAATGCAAAAAAAAAATTATTTTTTTATTTTTTTATTTTTTTTTTTATTCTCCAAACTACGATAGGTAGAGAAAACTAATAACATATTAGAATATCAGCGTATGAAATTGTATGAAAAAAGTTTTTTTTTTTTAACTTAAAAAGGAATACCCCAGGGTAAACCGCAAAGATGCCAAGAGAGTCGGGGTCTCTTCGGCCTCCCCTGGGGGGACGACGGGGTAGGACTATTTCCCCACCCCTCGGGGAGGGTCTCCGGAACCCCCGCTCTTTGGTATTTGGTGTCGCGGGGGTTCTCCGCCCCTCCCCTACGGGTATGAAAAAAACGTTCCCCCCCTCTGTCCCACCGTCGGCTCGAAGCCCCCTAAAAGGAAAGTTTATACGCTGATTCTATATATGTTATTAGATTTCTTCTACCTATCGTAGGTTTTGGAGATAATTAATAAAAAAAAAATAATTTTTTTTTTTCCGATTTTTTTTCCATTACACAAATTTCATACGCTGATTCCTATATGTGTTATCGTTTCTTTGTAGTTTCTTTATTTATGAAGATTATTTATTTTTTTTTCATCACTCGGAATCATGATTTAGTGTGTCATAATTATTATATTATAATTATTTGATATATATATATAATATATACTATATATATATATATATATATATATATATTAATATATATAGTATATTATATATATATATATATATATATATTATATATATATTAATATATAATATATATATATATATAATGATATATATATATATATATAGTTTATACAGTATATGCAAACAACTCTCAAACTTATATTCTTACCTACGAAGAATCGAACCGAGCACCTTCTGTAAGGTAAATGAACGATCTACCACTGTACCCGTGGGTGTTGATCAACTTTGGTGCTTTAAATCATTATAAACAATAGAATGTTCCTTTTTTCCTGTCGTATTTTCATTTGTTTGTTTGTTTGCTTGTTTTTTATATTATTTATTATATATATTATTATATTATTATTATTATTATTATATTATTATTATATATTATAGTATTATTATTATTTATATTATTATTATTTATTATTATTATTTTATTATCATTATATTATATATTATTATTATTATTATTATTATTATTATTATTATTATTATTATTATTATTATTATTATTATTATTATTATTATTATTATTATTATTATTATTATTATTTCGGTTGCGTCACAGATTGACTAATCGCAGATCAGGAATTATTTCCCACTCAATTTAGAAGAGTTAGACATATCGTAATCCCCCAAACTTCGTACCCCTACCTTAGGTGATGTCAACTCGTCGGAGACGAAAGCTCAAGTCTCTGCACCCCCAGAGAGGGTCCTGGGCCCTTAAAGTAGGATTTTTCGTCCGAACAGACGGAATAAAATGCTGAAAATAACCTGCTGACAGAAGTTGGAGCATGAGTCGGCTCATTTGCCGTAGCATGAGCCCGAGCCGGAGCAGAATCTGAAAATAAACATATGGCATGACATGTGAGGGTCTTTTTGTTGCTACGAAACCCCGATTTTTTGGAGACGGTGATGGAGTTTTCCCAAAAACCGCAGAGTTTCAACCGCTAGAATGTGTTTGAGCACCCCGGGGAGGGTGTCCCAGAAGAAAAAAAAGAAGAGAAACAGGAGAAACACACGAAGTGCTTTACAGAGGAAGCTGTAAGAAAGAAGATGGATGGTACCAGGGGGAATTGGAATTGGTAAAGAGCCCATATGAGGTGGCGCTGAACACAAAAAATAGGGTTTTACACACAAAATTGAAATTTTGATGGGGAATTCAGCTAATAACTATTAATTACATATGTGATCATTATAGTTACCACATGCTGTACAAGATTTGTACTTTATTAGCTTAATAATTATAGCGCCTTTTTACTTATTCCTCTCTCTCCCTCTCTTCTCTCTCTCTCCTCTCTCTTCTCTCTCTCTCTCTCATCTCTCTCGTCTTCTCATCTCTTTCTCTCCTCCTCTTTCCCTCTCTCTCTCTTCTCTCCTCTCTCTCGTCTCTCCCTCTCTCTCTCTCTCTCTCTCATTCTTTCTGTTCATCTATCTATCTTAATACATTGCCTACCTTAGCCCAATCAAACCTAACCATGCTAAGCATACCAACTTAACACATATAACTTATTAATTATAACGACCCTTTTTTATTCCTCTCTCTCAGCACCTTATCTAACTTAACCTAGCTTATAACATTGGATTCTGTTTTCCCAACGATGGCTCGCACGTTATCTTTCAATCATGCCATGTGAGCACCGAGTTGTCACGTTTGGTGTAACCTTGAAAGATGGATATTTTTTTGGCACATTGGAGAATGAATATCTTTTATATTTTGCTTGGAACCTTAGGAATGATTGTTTTTCATCCACGTGAGAAGATTTTTTGAAATTTTTGAATTTGAAGAAATATAAAAATAGCCTACAAGATTTATTGATAAACACAAGTAAATGAACATAAATGTGTTATTTTCACAGTTTATGCTGCAAAACTTTTTTCCTGAAGCAAAATTTTCATTTCAATAAATGTTTAAGGAAAATACCATTAAAATTTCAATCGGAGAAGAAAAAAGGTGTACCACTCGTGTGGCACTTGGCACTGTTAGAATATGAGATAACTTGTTTGCCGTTTGTCCACCGTGGACAATGGGCAAATTATTAAAACAGTGACAAAGCTTAGTCAAATATTGTAATAAACTTTCACTACACAAGCTATAGACTTCATGGTTATGATTGTTGACAGGCAGAGATGGGCATTAAGTACTTTAAAAGTACTTAAGTACAAAGTAAGAAGTACATAGTTTAAAAGTACTTCAGTACTAAGAACTAAGTACTTTTATCAAATGTACTTAAGTACTAAGTATTAAGTACTTGTCAATTAACTTGAGTAAATTATTAAGTACATTATTTTTTATGAACTAATTTTATGATTTAATTTTGATCTTATTTGTTTTTTGTGATAAAATAAATCTGTTTAGCTACCACCTCATAGTTTCATCGCTCATAGGCATTTGGGAACATTTGAACTGTACTTGCTAATGGCAAAGCGAAAAATCTCCAATGGCACAAATTGACGGCGCTCGGCGATTAAGAACTTAAGGGTTAAATAAAAAATGAGAGTATGTATGTATAATAATCCTGTTACCTGAAAACATAAAACATTACCGTGGTTAACAACATCGAGGGTACTGGGTAGACCAGGGGTAGTAAACAACTCTACCAGGAAGGAAAAGAGGAAGGAGATCAAAGTTTGGTTACCGGGACCGCGTGCTGAGCCGGTGCGGTGCTGAGTTAGTAAACATTCGTTTAGCCCCATATTGGTATCAATGTATATGTTTATAAATTCATTAGATGGTATATATGATAGAATTCAGAAGGAGGGTAATAGCAGCATTGCTGGGTGGTTTGATTTATGAATGTTACTGATTTAATGCTTTAGGGTCAGGAAAATATTACACTTACTATGATATTTTATTCAAAAAACCTATTTTTATGTTATGTTTATCCAAAATGATACTTGAAATGTGACTTAAATCAATAGATAAATAGATCATACAGATCAATAGATCATGGTGTGGGTGGTTTTGGATTTACTGAATTACTGTTTTAGGGGCTCTGTAAAACGCAATTTTTTACGTTATAAACATGAAAAGAATAAAAATTTTAATAAAAACAAAATGATTTGAACAAATAAATTAAAAATAAATAAAAGTTTTTAAAAAAAACAAATTAAACACAAAGTATAAATGCAAAGGGAAACTTTTAAAATAAAAAGAGCAAACAAAAAATGCTTGTTCCATCTTTAGGAAAATATATATTAGTTAACGTAGTGCACGAGCAATGTGAAAATATAAATGTAGACCTACGGCGTTTAGAAAACGGTGTTATCTATGTGCAATGCAATACAAATGACGATCTGCACATGTTTGAACAGAATCAGTCATATGAACAGTAAGGCTGTTTTAGGTTAAGATACACAATGTATTAAGAAAGATAGGTATAGAGAGACGTTATAATTAATAAGCTCTGTGTTCTAAGTTTCATATATATATATAGTATATTATAATATATATATATAATATATATAATATATTATATATAGATATATATGATATATATATATATATATAATATATATATATATTATATATATATATATATTATATATAGTATATACTTATATTATATATATATATATATATATATAAATATATACTTATATTATATAATATATAGTATATATATATATATTATATATATATATATATATAATATATATAAATTTTATTATATATAATATAATATATATATAAATTACATTATATATATTATATATATATATATATATATATATATAGATATAATATATATATATATATATATATATATATATATATATTGTACGACATATGATTACGTATGTATTTAATTAGTAATAAGGTAAGGTTATGATAAATGTTTGTTAAATATTACTATGTTAATGTAAAATTACCATTGCATATGTTATGGATTATTGGCTTGACAAAGTGTGATAGGCACGTTTGTATGACAGTATTAGTATTTACTATACTGGTGTTAAGTATAGAAACTTTGTTAATGTTAGTAGTTTATTCGAGCGTAAGTTATGTTAGGTTTGCTGTTGTGCATTAAATTCTTAGTTCAGGTTATACTATGTTAGCTAGCTTTATTAATGTGAGTACTTTGTTACGTTACCATATATATGTTGGTCAGTTTATAAAGAACTTATTTTTATGTTATGTTTATCCAAAATGATACTCAAAAATGTGGCATTGAATCAATAGATCAAAAGATCAATAATTCAACAGATCAGGGGGTGGTGTGGGCCCCGTTTTATTTACTGATTTAATGATTTACTTCTTTAGGGTGTGTAAAAACGCAAATTTTTTAAGTTATAAACATGAAAAGAATAAAAAATTTTGGTCAAAAATATATTTTTAAACAATATAAAATAAAAATAAATAAAGATTTGCGTTATGTTATACAAAATATTACTTGAATCAATAGATCAATAGATAATTGCTGGTTGGGGGGAGGGGGGTTTGATTTCCTGATTTCTGATTTAGGTCTGTGAAACATGCATTTTTTACATTATAAACATGAAAAGAATAAAAATTTGAACAAAAACAAAATATTTTAAGCAAATAAAACAAAAAGAAATTAAAAAATAATTAATATTTGAACTTCCTCTTTTGTATTTTCTAAATTTCATCCTTCTATGCCAATTTCCAAGGTTTTCGGACTTAACCTCAACACCATATGAGCGTCGCGACACGTAACCTTGGCTGCGACGAGGTTCCCTTATAAGAAAGGTGCATGCCAAATTTCATCCTTCTACCCAATTTCCAAGGTTTGGGAGCCCAGCCCCAGAGTGGTCCCCAGACACCCTTTACAAACTTGAAATTCTATTTCCTTCTTTCTGATTATCAGCATGACTTTCTACAAACAAGGTAACTGGTTACCCATTATTGTATTATTAAACAAATATTTACTTATTCGGCACCCGCAACCGCCTCCAACACCGGTGCAGGGTATGACGCTCATTTGCTCCGACACACGAGACTTATTCCTTATTCCTCTTCTTCCTTCATCCTTCTTCTTCTGTTTTGCATTCCGTGCATTTCTTCTTCCTTTATTCATTAGGACCAACCCCCCACTTCTGGGGTGTCCCCAGACATCTATTAGAACTTGAATCCCTCATATTCAAGTTCTTTTTCATTTGGTTCCATCCTTGTATTGGATTGTGACCCACTTTCATTTGAAATTATGGGTTTGTAACGCTTGTAATTATCGCCTCGTGCATACTTGTTCATTTCCAAATTGAGGAAAGACAGCTTGGATTGAGGGCCAAAATACTTTGCTGCCTTCCTCGATTAGATTTGCCAATGTTTTCTACAAGAAAGTTAGTATTGGACAGTAACTCACCATACATAAAATAACATTCTCACCCTGAAAGACGATTCAATGCATGAAAGCGCCGTGCTTAGTGGTGATGCCAATACTCAGTCGAGAGCGATATCAGGTAATAAATATCCCTATTTAGGTTGATTTGAAGGTTGCTCATTCAAAAAGTCTTCTGTTGCTTCACTTAGCACTACCTAACTAGACTGTCTCCACAGTTCACCGGCATTGGCCTCTTCTCAACTAGGAACATGCAAACCAAATCTGGCCAGGGCTAAGGACGTCTCTTGCATCGTTGGTTTCATACTTTCGACAGATTTGGTAAACCACTTGTATATTCAAAGGCAGTACACTTTCCCATTTTAGTGTGATTTATTGAAGCAAATGAAGGAATTGTTAAAGCTTTCTTGGCATCAGTTGTCTGCAACAACATACTTAACGGCGTGCATCACTGTCTGTCGCATCGATTTGAAATGTTTAGAGACGGCTTGCTACTTAAGTCGCTGAATTATCCTCAAATTTGCATTCTTGTATTTGGAAGACACTATCTTGATCTTCTTCCTCGGGGAATCGTTCATTAAGCCTTCAGGTGTGGATCAGTCTCTTCAATAATATTATATTTTCCAGTGCTTGTGCCACCAACATTTCTGTAGGCCTTCCACAAAGTTTGACCCGTTGTTCGTCACGGTGCTGACCACCTTTGAAACTGGAATATTGAAATCGTTCATTACATCCTTTATTTTTTACATTGTTCTATATAAGTTACAACAAGTAAAATGGTATCTTAAATTTTAAAAAATTTCTATACAGATTCAGACCTGTGCTGTACTTATTTACTTAAGTTCTGTACTTAAGTACTATCAAACACGTGCAGTGACGCGTACATAATAAGATTGTAATTATATGTTTAAACATAACACGTAATAACCGTAATATATATTATATTATATATATATATATAATATATATATTATTATATATATAATATATATATATATATATAGTATATATATATATATATATATATATCTATATATATATATATATATATATAATTATTATATTATTATATATATATATATATATAGTATATATATATTTATATATAATATATATATATAATCCTGGCCTATATATATATATTATATATTAATAGTATATAGATAATATAATATATATATTATGATATATATATTATACATATATAATACTATAATACTATATCATATATATATATATATATATATATATTATAGTTATATAGATATAGAATTCATGATATTGTCAGCATGCTACATTGTTCTATACAAGTTGCAACACAGTAAAAAGGTAACCTAAAATTTAAAAAAAATTCTTTAATAGATTCAGACCTGTGAAGTACTTATGTACTTAATTCTGTACTTAAGTACTTTGAATGTACTTAAGTTACGAAACTTAAATTACTGGTTTTGAAATGAACTTAAGCACTTATTTAAGTAGCATTAAAAATACTTAAGTAATTTGGAGAATAAAAATCTGTTCGTTTTTTGACGGAGGTTCATATGTTGGCACGGGAAGTAGAAAAAAAAAAATATTTACATATGGCGCCATTGGTGTTAAATTTTTTTTTTTATATTTCTAACATTTATATTTTATTTGATTATAATCTATAGTATGTTTATCGTTTTATTTATACACTTGTATTTTGCTTGTTAGTATTGATTCATAATAAATTTGTATTTTATTTTAATATTTTGTTTGTTTTTCTTTTAATGTATTTAAAAAGAATTTACATTTAATTCTTTTTACTTTTTTTTTGTTGTTGTTAAGGTTTCAAAATTTCAGTTCCGCAAAGCTTGTCGTCATATTTTATTTTAATTTTTTTTAAATGAATGTTTTACATTACGTTGAAAATTTTATTGTTAAACATAAAATATAAAGCATAAGAAAGAGTCCTTCATTTTTTATCTAAACTTACGGTGGCATAAAACTATTTTCGTAAAAAATAGATTGACATCTACGTTTTTCAAAAATCTGACTTCTCTATATATATGATCAATAATAAGTTCCGAAATCATCCGATTGTAATATAATATTAATAGAGTCAGTGAAAACCTCCATTAATTCGTAAGTAAAATAAATCCCCAAGTAAATCAATAAATCAATAAATCTTAAAATCAATAGTCAAATTTCGCAAAGGTTTCCAATCCGGCCATAACTTTGAACTTTGTTTTTTGTTATTAACATAACATAAAAGACTAGTTCTTTGTATGAAAATTATCATCGTAAGTACACTGAGCAAAGGGTTAGTTAATCGAAAATAATGTGCGTGTACTTGACCCCTATAACAACAAATCAATAAATTAATGAACAACACACCCTCGTCACCTCATATGCATCCATGTGGAATAAAAGTGTTATATATGCACGTCTTCACCGACGAGCCAACACGCGTCGCGTGCTCCCCAGTGAGCCCGCCCAAACCATAAGCTCTCTCTCTCTCTCTCCCTCTCACTCTCCTCTTCTCTCTCTCCTCTCTCTCGTCTCTCTCTCTCTCTCTCCTCCTCTTCTCTTTCTCGTATCCTCTATCTCTCTCTCTCTCTCTCTCCTCTCTCCTCTCCTCTCTCCCTCTCTCTCTCTCTCTCTCCTCGTAGCTCCTCTTCTCTCCTCTCTCTCGTCTCCTCTCTCTCTCTCTCTCTCTCACCTTGAATCTTTTCTTAACTTAGCTAACCTAGCCACATAATATTTCATTACTCATTCAAACTAACCAAAACCCTAATGCAGTCCTTAACTAGTTGGGCATAGCTATAAAACTAATTTATCTTTGCATACACTATATTCCCTTCTTCTAAACATGTTGTTGGATTAACATTGTATAGTTATCTTTTACGGTATAAGCTAAAACCACATATTTTCTCAATTTTAATATTCACAATCTCATTTCCGTTGAAAGCTGTTTAACCTGTATATTTCATCAAAGGCTGAGCATTTATAATAGATTCACATATTAATACTAGCATTCTCAGTTTCTTTCTTTAAGTGTTAACTTTTATATCTTAAATTATTTTTTTTTAAACTTAACGTATGTATAACTTTTGTTTATGATATTATATATATATATATATATATATAATATATTTTATATTATTATTACATTATATATATTATATTATTATGTATCACAAAATGGCTAAAAAGATCCGGTGAATGACCAGTCTGCGAGTTAGACTAATTTTCCCCCGGAAAGTTCTTTTAATTGAACACAAAATAATATAAACACAAATAAAATCCCCATGTTCATCTATATATACCTCACAACACTCTATCACAGACATATCGTGTTCTTATCATAATTACTGTAGTCCATAAAATAATAAATCAAAATAATTGCCTGTCATAAGAAGTCGTATTCAGAACTCAATAGCGTTTGACAGTCTTCTTTATGAATTATTAGATTTTAATTTTGATTGAACCTTATCTTTTCTGATTCTAAATATATACATATATAATCTTTCTTGTGCTTAGAATATTCAAGATGATCTTAATACAAATCCTAATTCGCCTTCTGAAAAGATTTTCAAATAGTTCTTAATCACCTTTTCAGACCAATTGATGGACATTTCTCTTCAATTTATTGAGTAAGCCAATTCTCAAATGAACGTTAAATATTAAATAGTCACAAAGGTTAATGACTCAACGTAAGCTTAACTATCCTCAGATAGATATAACGAATTCACACAGCGTCTTAGAAATTGATTTCTCAAAAATCCTCACGTAGGTTGAAATTTTCTCCTAACCAATTCCAAATATGAAATTAAGATAATGAATACTTATAAATCAAACTTAAAGTCTTTTCATATAAAACAATATTCCTTCAGCTGTAATATCTTCTCAATGGTAAAATATGACACTGAAATTGAAGGTTCTTTGTATGAGTATGCAAAACTCACAATCCGAATTTCTTCATATAAATATCCGAACCCGTATTATTATCCAAATAAGACATATATTTATATATTCTCATTGGATTTATTTATAGGTGTTTATCCTGAATTACCTTTAATACTCTTTCTTTAAACATAATTTTCTTTTATCTTAAAAAGTAATTTTCATTCTCAAAATTATTTGCCAATCAAAATAAATCTTAAATTCAACTTGTTTCAAAAAATTAAATATTATTGCTAAAATAATCTGACATTGTTCCGCTTTTAAATCCATGTGGAAGCGCAACATTCTTTTTTATTTTAAATAATACAACACACGCCCTTAATTAGAAGGAAAAAGGGGATTTTCCTTTACACAGGTACTTTAAGCTTCACATACCAACTTTCGTTAAGTAATCCGCGGCGGTGTTTTTCATTCCTTTGATCGATTCTAACCTGAACTTATATTTTTGAAGAAACAACGCCCATCTCATTACCTTCGGATTTATATACTTGGTTCTTTGCATATAAACTAACGGCTGGTGATCGGTTTTTCCATATAAATAATTATCTAATTTCTGTCCCCAAATATTACTCCTAATCCTTCCTTTTCCAGTGTCGAGTAAGCCTTTTCCATTGCGGTCAATTTTTTACTCGCATACGCAACGGGAAACAATCCATTATCGTGTTCTTGCAGCAATACAGCTCCGATAGCCACATCACTCGCGTCAGTCTGGAGCACGAACGATTTCTTTAGGTCAGGGAGCCGTAATATAGGGTCGTTGATTAGCATTTGCTTCAGATCTACAAAAGCCTTTTCTTGGGCCGTTTCCCATACTACTTTATTAGGCTGATTTTTCCTTATTAGATCGGTCAATGGAGAGGCAATCGTCGAATAATTCGGTATGAAACCTATAAAATCCTGTAAGACCCAAGAAAGATCTAACATCCTTCTTTGTATACGGCCTCTCCGCATCCTTTATTTTTTTTTTTTTACATTATCATTTTGCAGACCTATGATCCCCTCCGTCAATTTTTTTGGTCCAAAAATTTTAGTTAGTACTGCAAGCTCACATTTCGAGGTCTGAGACGTAGCCCCAACTTCTCTTAAAACCTGTATAATAACTTCCTCAATTCCCTTAAATTGTACATCCATGTTTCAGGTGTGGAAGATTATATCGTCAAGGTAGCTATCAGTATACCTCATACCATCTAACACCTTCCTCACAGCCCTGACTAACGTTGCCCCGGCGTTCATCAGGCCGAATGGCATTCTCAGAAATTCATAATGACCATCGGGTGTCATGGATGCGGTCTTAGGAACGTCCTGGCTCCTCGCCGGTATTTGTCAGTACCTTTTGCTTAAGTCAATTTTCGAGAAGTACCGGTACTTCGCAAATTTTGTAAAAATCTCTTCGGTCGATGCCATAGGTTCGGGGTCAAATTCTGTAATCATATTTAACTTTCTATAATCGGCACATACCCAACTTGAACTGTCTTTTTTT
>JABUQX010060518.1:0-25000 GCA_015478945.1 Trachelipus rathkii
CCATTTTTTTTATTTTTTTTTAAACTTATTAAAAATTTAATTAATTAAGGTGGTTAATTTAGTAGGAAAGAAGAATATATATAATACCCTTCAGGCGGGATGACTTGGGGACCACATAGTTATAACTTCGATTTCTCCCGACTTTTCCCCTTAATGCACTTTTTTGGAATTTTTTTTTTTTTTGAAAATCAAGGCCTTATAGTAAGTACATAAAGCAAACAAAAAAAAAAATAATTATTTACCGTAATTCTTAATATAATAGTTTTATTAAATTTAAATAAAGCTAGATCACGACTCACCTTGGGGGTGAATCAGACCACCATTGAGGGTGAATCGGACCATCTGTTTAAATTATTCTTTCATATAAATTTCAATTTTATATTTTTTAATTTTATACTTAATATAATAATTTTTTATCATATTTTTTTTTAATAATTTATGAAAATGTCAATAATGATACATAAAATTAGAATTAAAAATATGTCCGGGGACAAAAATTTTGACACTTTTGGGAATTCGTATTTTTCATATAAATTCATTTATTTTAATTTTTACTAATTAATAAGTATACTATTTATTTATATTAAAAATTAATATACGTAAAATAACAATGTCAATATTGTAGAGTGGACCGCATCATCCCATCTAAAAAAGGTGGCCCAGTGTCACTCCGTCCCGGACGCTATATATATATATATTATATAATAATATATATATATTAATATTATAATATATATATTATATATATATATTATATTATATATATATATATTATATATATATATAGGTTATATATATATATATATATATATATATATAATATATATATATATATATATATATATATATATTATTATATATAATTATATATATTATATATATATATATATAATTAATATATATATATAGTATATAATATATATATACCGTATATATAATATATTATATATTATATATATATATATATTTTAATATATATATATATATTATAATATATATATATATATATATAATATATTACAGTTATATATATATATATATATTATATATATATATATAATATATATATATAATATATATAATATATTATATATATATATTATAATATATATTATTATATATATATATATATATATATTAATATATATTATATATATATTATATATATATATATAACAGTAAAAAGTGCAAAAAATTGGGTTGTCTTTTGTTATGTAAACTGTCTTTTTTTTTATGGAACTTTTTTTTTTTTTTTTTTTTCATCCACACTAAATAATGAAAAAACAAACCTTACAGCATGTTGACAGGAGTTGTAGAGCACATGCCTGCAAATTTTCAAAAAATTTGAAAGTGGTCTTTTTTTATGTAACAGTGGTCTTTTTTTAACACCCCAGTTCGACGGTCCCTGTGTGTTGATGGGCTGCATAAAATTTCACAAAATTTGTTGTGGGATGAGATCAAGGATGGGACTAACATAAATTAATTAACATATGGTTAATAATTTGTAGATTTTAATACAGCTACGATGGGAAAAAAACAAAAAAACCTCAATGTGAGTTAATTCAATAGTAGTTCAATAATGTGTTTTCGATATGACATTTATAAAAGCTTAATAACCTAAAATATATTAATTTATTTCTACAACTTACGTTGTATTAGGCTTTAGTGATATTTAAACTGTAGTTGGTAAAATAATAGGTACAGGTTAGTAAGCTAATAATAATTTAAAGTAGGTTTTGCTCTGTGTGATAACTGTGCGACTGTGAGAACATAGGAATTAGATATAGAGACAGTAAGAAGCCACATGGGCCTTATCGAGAACTTTCTGGTTTGGCCCCCAGTAAACACAAAGTCTAAAACATGCTAATGCAAATCCACAAAAGCACCCTAGGGCTTGTCAATTTGTTGTAACTACAAATCCACCAATTTGGCTTAGTCAAAACTAATGATATATAAATATGATACCCAAACCATCCACATGCATTAATAACTAAGTTATGGTCACACATGCCTAGGGTTGTGAAAAAAACGGTTTTTTTTAATTTGGTTTTTTTTTGCAAAAAAAAACGGTTTTTTTTTTAAAACAAAATGTTTTTGTTTTTTGTTTTTTTTTGTAAAATTACCTCTTTATGTATATTAAAGATGTTTTAAATTATACAGTATTACCAATAACCCCTTCTAGGGCCTAAATATTGACTATTAATACGGATTTTATTTGTACAGTGTATATATATATATATATATATATATATATAATATATAATATAATATTATATATAATATTATATATATATAGTAATATATAGTATATATATATATATATATATATATAATAATATATATAATATATATATATATTATATATGTATATGATCAAAAAAAGGGATGGTATAACAGGTGTTTTTTGGGCCGGTGGAAGCACGATTACGGTTCGGATGGTATTATTTTTGTATTAGGCTGGATTGTAATTTGTCAGCAGAGGCGGGGAAAATGAGGAAATTGTAGGACAGGTGATGGATTTCTGTGAGGAGAGATGTGTGTGTAAGTAATACTTTCTTAAACACAAGAGTATCCATAAAGTATACTAGAGTTTGGTGTAGGTAGAGATGGGTATCAACGTGAAAAGTATGATTGATTTTGTGTTGAGGAAGAAGGAGAAGGAGATGTTGAAGTATATGCTGGATGCTTAAAAGTCAGTGAGGTGTTAGAATATGGGATCTATCGGATCTTTATGTTGCTTCTATGTAAAATTAAGTTAGTTGGGACTTTGGCATGGAGAGGAAGGTTGATACGGAAGGAAGTGGGTAAAATTTAGAGTGAGAAGTTTAGTGAACAAGGTAATAAGGGATAAGTATGTAAGAACGCTCGCCAAGTAAATCAGTTGAATGTAACAAGCTGAAACTAAATAAATCTGGAAGCAATTGTGTAGCAGTGCAAAAGAAGTATGTGGTTGCTAAAGTAGGAAGTAAGAATTGCGAACAGTGAGTGGTGGAATGAAGGGGGTGATGCAAAGCGCGCTTAAAAGTAAAAAAAAGCGTGGTTGATTGTACTAAAAGCAAATGATGAAGTTTCAAAAGAAAGATGCTTGGAATTTTATAAGAGTAAAAGAAATGCTAAAAGAATGTGCGTACGTAAGAGAAAAAGAGAGGCAAATGAACAGTTGGAAGGAGGATGAATGGGGACATACAGGGAATTAGGAAGCTCTGTCTGGAAAGTAAGCGCGCGAAAGGTTAAAAAAATATAGAATAAGGGGAACCTGCTCAGAAGAATGAATAGGGATGGTGTTTTTGTAACTGATGAAATGGATGTGGGGGAGTGTGGAAAGAACACTTCGAAAATCTAATAATATTTGGCAGTAATGAAGAGGTGATAGTGGATGTGTGTGTGTGTGTGTTTTGATGGTGCCAAGAAGGGAATAGTATTTTGGGGATGAGGTTATAGCAAAGAAGAGGAAATGTAGAGTGAGAAGTTGTAAGAATGGTAAATTCTGCAGGTATAGATGAAATTTCTGGTGGAAATAATCAAGAACGGAGGCAAGTTTCTGATTGATTGGATTTGGAAGTTTGTAATTAAAGCGTGTTTATGGGAGGGTATAGTTCACGAGGGATTTGGATTGGAGGAGAGCAGTATAGTACCCTTATATAAGGTAAAGGAGCAGTAAAGGGAACTGTAAGAAATTATAGGGAATTAGTGTTATTGATGTTATAGGGAAGAAAATAGTGTTGGTATTTTTGGCGAAAGAGTGCGCTGAGTGAATGAAGGTGAAGGACTAACTGGTGAAGAACAAGGTGCGTTTAGGAGTAGTAGAGCATGTGTGGATCAAATCTTTTAATTGGAAGCAAATGAGTAGAGAAAATGAGGGAAAGAAGAATATAAATTGTATTTTAAGTTTTATGATTTTTGCAAACAGAGGATTGATAGGAGATTAATAGGGAAATCATCTATGGCAGGTGTTAGTTCGAGTATAAATGAGTGTGGTGGATAGGCTTCTGACACTGGAATCAAAAGAATGAATATGCAGATAGCGCAGGCGTGTGTAAGAATAAATTGTGCCAAAAAGTGATTTATTTATAGTATTATCGGAGTGAGCAGGGTTATGTTATGTCTCCTGGTTAGTTCAATTTGTATATGAGATGGGGTATGAAGAATTAGAAAAGGTGGCGTGAACAGAAATGGTGTTATAATTATAGAATGATAGGAGAATAGCAAGAGAATAGTGGAGGGTGCCCTAACCTTTATAATGCGGAAGAATTTGTTTTGATGTGGCGTAATTTGAAGAGTTTGAGAGAATTGGTGGAGAGATTTGCACCCGAAACCGGGTGTGTAAAAGGAAGGTTTGAAAGTTAAACGTAGATAAGAGTAAAGGTTATGGTTGTGAGTGAGGACACTCCTCAGGGTGAAGTTATGTTAGATGGTGAGCAGCTGGAAAAGTGTCTGAGTTTAAAGTATTTAAGGTATATGTTGGATGCCAGGAGGTGGCTGGTGCAATAAAATCGTTGGTGAATGTAAATAGGGACTAAGTCTTTAGAGTGCTAGGGTCTACATGAGCGTATGTTGTTACCTGTGTTATTGTATAGTAGGGAGACTATATGGTCTGGATAAGAAGTATAGATCTACAAAGTTCAATGTGCTTTCAAGCATGACCAATCGGTGTAGGGTGCTAGATGTGAGATGAATTGATAAAAATGAGGAATGAACATATCTAGAGAGTGGTGGTGTGAAAAACCATGCGGTAAACGGAGTAATAATGCTAAATACTGTATGCGATTGAGTTGAGTCATGTGGGAAAGTAATGATTGAAGTCGTTATAAGCGGATGTATAGTGGCGAGTGTGTTGGAAACCGACCGGCTGGGAGATCGAAGAAAAAGTGGATTGAGTCAGTACAAGAAATGTTTGAAGGACAGAAATGTGAGTATGGGTGGCAGAGGCGAGAAAAAGGTGCATAATAGGAGAGAACTGGCGGCGTTTTGTGAGGGGTATGGTTGTGGCCCCCTGGGCCAAGGGAGAAAACACTCACACTGACGAATTTACCATAGTAAGAAGGGTCCGTCGCAGTCCTGGTGAAGCATATGGAAGTAATTTTCTGACCTGATACGAGATAACCTTACAAAGTAATGGATACAGAGGGAGGCGGGGTAGCGTAAACCCATCAAGGCCGAATGGAACTTCACCTTTTCGACTATTTGTCAAAATTTTCTTCTACTGCTTTCTTTTCCGATGCATGACTTCTTACACACCTTACCACCAGTCTGGGGAGAAAAAGGTAGATAAAGAATTATATATTATATATATCATATATATATATATAATAATATATATATATATATTAATATCATATATATATATATATTATATATATACATATGATTATATATATATATAAATATATATATATATATATATACTATACTATATATATATATCATAAATACAGTATATATATATATATATATATATATATTTATATATATATTATACTATATATATTATATATATAATAATAATATATATTATATATATATTATATATATATATATATATATAGTATATATATATATATAATATAATAACTATATATATAAAAATCATAATAATAATAATAATAAAAATAATTAATAAGTAATCAGATCATGTGAAATGTAATAATCTATATGCCCTAGAGCAAAAATAAAACTTTACTAAGTAATAAAACTACTTTATATATATGCATACCTCTTATAACATATGATTTACTGTATTTTAATGCTAAATACCTTAAATGCCTTGATATAATCGAAAAAAAAGCTAATTTCAAAAAAAAAAACAAAAAAAAACAAAAAATTTTTGGCCTTTGCGTCTTTTTATTTTAAAAAAAACGTTTTATTTTTTTTTTTAAAAAAACGAACGGTTTTTTTTTAATCATGGTCACAAATGCCATCTAACAATAACTGCTCATAACTAAAAACCCGCCAATTTGGGTTCGTCAATATATTATATGATCAATATATTATATGACACCCAACCCATCCATAAACGAATCTAACGTTTTCTTAATGTGTGCCAATCGAGTCACACTCAATCACCTCCTCTGGCAGACATATTCAAAATTGTAACAACCCTATTACATGAATGCATGCCTTTCCTTATAATCAAGATGGGCAATGCTTTCTTAACTTAATTTTCTTATAATATTGCCCCCTTGGTCAGCCTGGTATACCGATGTTTTACTTATAAAAATTATATATGCGTCTCTATGTTACAAATAGATGTAATATTTTGGCTAGACTTCGTATCCATGTCCCTCTAGAAATCGCCTATTCGTACAGAACATCCTACTCCTTCAGCCTCTCCTCAATAGCTACTTACCCTCAACCCAGAAATCTTCCTTGTTGCTCTACGTTGCACTCTCTCTAGCATAATCTAAGTCTTTTCTTTAAATTAAGGGGGCCCAAACTTGTGCACCATACTCTAATACTGGCCTACATAGCTATTATACAGTTAACTTATTACTTCCTTGCTCTTGTAAACAACATTGCGATTTAATTATTGCCCAGCATCTTTATATAGCTTTTTTTACTAGCTTTCCAAACAGTTGATGTAGCTACTTTCATAATTACTGCTCTATAACACACCTAAATTTTTTCTATGGTCCACAGATCTAAGCCACTCCATTCATATCGTAGATTAAATAACTTATTATTGAGTAACCTAGGTGAAGAACCTACACTTTTAACTATTAAATTCATCTTGCCACTTATCTGCCCACCCAAGAAAGTTTATCAAGATCATATTTTGAATCTTATGCATCCTTCACAATTCCTAACTGAGGTGGCCCACTTTCGTATCATCTGCAAACTTAGAAACCGTGCATTTTAAGTCCCTGGTCTATATCATTCTATATATATAGAAGGGGAAACAATTAATTGGCCCCAGCCAACTGAACCCTGTGGGAACAACCAACCTTAATCTTCACTATTCCCATTGATGATTTATTCCCATTTACTTGTACACACTGTTTATCTACTTTCTGACAACCACTCTTTAATCCAACCATGCACCACTATCAGCCTTATACCACATTGCAATAACTGTTTTCATATACTTATGTGTGGGAACCTTATCAAAGCTGTGTACTTAAAGTCAAAATATACAATATCAACTGGTTCTCCTCGGTTCAATGCAGTGCAGTAATGTATTCCATAAATTCTAAAAAATTTGTCTGACATGACCTACCCTTTCTGAAACCATGCTGGAGTCATACAATACCTTGTTATCTTACTAAATATTTTCTCTATTCATGACCTTGTCAGTAACTTTTTCCAGAACCCTTTACAACCAGAGACCTGTTAAGCTAACATGGCCTTATAATTCCCAAATCTTCCTTACATACCGTTTCGTTATAAATAGGCACAACAGTATTCTGCTTTTCAGTCATCTGGTACCGTCCACCCAAATGTTATAGACGCTTAAAAATCAAATACAGTGCTTTGCAATGCTTAAACTACCCTCTTTCAGAATTCGTACCTATATAACCATCAGGGCCTGCAGCTTTACTTGGATCAATATGGACTAAAAAACGTTTAATATCTTTTACATCAAAATTCAAAATTCTGGTAAGTCTATTTGTTACAGCATACAGAAACATATTAGTCTCTGAACTATATTATCTATCTTTACCTCATGTAACACACTGAAGCAAAATAAGCATGAAAATGTTGACCAACTCCTCATCTGAACTCACTAAAATTTTCATCAACTTTAATTGGACCAATTGTCCTATTCTTACTTTTAAATTTATAAAACGCTAAAAAACTTCTTCAGGTCTTATTACTTTATCCTTGCCTAAATTATTATTTCTGCCTCATCTCTTTGCCTTCGTTATTGACATGGTTAGTTCATTTCTATTTTTCCTATAATTTCTAAATCATCTTCCCTACGGCTAGCTTATACCCTATGAATATTTTAAAACATCTGCGCTTTTCATTAATTTTCTCTTTTCTCTCTTCTCTCTATATCCACCAAACAGGTTTATCTTCATTACGAACCCCACTTCCTAAAATTGGGATTTACTACTTTTATATATACACATGTACTTTGAGATCGTGAACTCATTTCTCAAAATAATTTCTGTCCCATCTAAATCATATCCAGTATCACCAAAAGGCATGAATGATTACCAACACCAACCTCGCTTTTAACGCTGCTTCTTCTAATTACCTCTTTACACATCCCACGTCAAGCTTATATCTAAGCAGTGATCTCGACCTAATTTGGGTAAATATCGCCATTTCTGAGAATATATTCTATTCCATCTCCTTCCTTAAACTTATACCACTTCAGACAATATTTAAGGGCCCAACTGATCCATCATACATTCTAATAATTTATAATCTAATTATATCTTATGTCGTCACTAAGTCTAAAATTCTCATCCTCAACTCTACTTCATCCAGCCCAGACTTTTCATCATAGTATATACTTAAGCCTCTAATAGTGCATCGATCTTATAGTGGGTTTCTTGGCCATCTGCCCGTTCCCTTCATAAAAACTTAAATATCATAGTATAGCAATTTATGAATGCAGTCAGAGATTACTACCCTTATGGTCCATAATTAGCAAGGAAAACTCCCAAGTGAATGTCCAGGAATAACTTTTTACAATCACCCCAACTACTGATCCGGTATAACCTTTTCAATTACCTGTGGCAATGCATGTCCTCCAGTTTCTTTCACCATATTTCAGCACCTCTAATTACTGTGAACTCTGGCCAGGACGGGGTCTATAAAGCCCCTATTCTATATTGATTTATATTGACTAAATACTAAGGAGTATCATCATCTCACATGATTCAACCATATACTTACTGAAATTAAATGTTTTACAGAATAGCAGCACCTACCAAATTCAGTCACCAGATGTAATAGTGCCTTTTAACATAAAGCGCCACACCACCAACCTTACCTTTTGCCTCTATGCGTTGTTTGTATAAATAAAGTGGAATTATCCTCTATTTTCATATTACTCTGAAAGCGAGTATCTATATAATTATCCCCATATATTCTACGTCATAACCCTATGTCGCTACTTCAAAGTTATGGCAAATCAGATCGTCTAGGATTCTCATATTAATGGTATAAATCTAATCAGTCTCCACTAACGGTTTTTTTAACTTTCTAAGTGCTCATAGAACTAGTCATTTGTGTCTGGCTAAAAACATTTTTCGATAACTCGAAATGCTGTTCATCTTTCTTCTATTGTTTATCTAACATATGGACTTTCATTTCTCAAAAGGATATGAAACCTATTTATGCCTTTGGCATTAGCTGTCCCTGCTGCTTTGTATTTGAGCACTAAGCAATGCAGAAGAAATCCGGTAGATCAACTTTTCTTAAGGAACATGGATGTAATTTGCCAAAGAGACTGAGACTGTCAATGTATCTATATTACTGACCAATTGGTTATCCAGTATGGATATTTCTGGTAAGTAAAGTAATTCACCAACAGCACCTATTCTCTATTTAGTGACGAATAGTTGAGCCGCATAATATGGGCACCCCTCCATTGCTGCTGCCATTTTCCATACATTTAAAACCATCTCCTGCCACCCCACACCTAAGGTACAAAGCACCAAATTGGTGTGGTTGTTCATTATTTATGCAGATTCCCCCTTATTCCTTATATATATATATAATATATAATATATAATATATATATATATATATAAATTATATATATATATATATTATTAAT
Organism: Trachelipus rathkii; assembly: GCA_015478945.1. NCBI lineage: Eukaryota > Metazoa > Arthropoda > Malacostraca > Isopoda > Trachelipodidae > Trachelipus > Trachelipus rathkii. Next base: position 9,731 of record JABUQX010060518.1, read on the forward strand.
ATATATATATAATATTAAATATATAAATTAAAAGATTGAAAGGTGAGATTGAGATGAGTAATGATAAAAGACATCTTTTAAGCTAGGCCGTAGGGGCACTTCGTGGTCTAGAAAAAATACAGTTGGCCACAACTTCCGACCTATGGACTGCCTTCCTCTCTCTGCTTAATGGTCGATGTAAGATTTGAATTTAGAATGTATAAATAGAATTATTAAGGTCTTTTCTAAAGCATATAATCATTGAAAAACAGTTATTTTTATGATATTAATATTAAAACAAATGCTATATACCATATCATGGGCAAATTAATAAATCATCAAATAAAATCATACTCTAACATCAAAAATAAAACATAAAATAAAATAAACATTAAACCAGAGCTAAGAACAACAAACCCTAAATTAATAAAATAAAAACCTTAAAATTTGTAAGTAACAGAAAGACCTTTTCGAATAATCCATAAAATACTTCCTTACTCTTAAACTAAATAATAACCAAATTTTAACCTCTTAACACTCAATAACTAATTACCCTATAATATACAAAATTATCCTATTACAATTCTATTAAATTATGAAATTTACTTTACCTTTTCCCAGATTTGGGGTCATTATAATTAAGACATAAATAATATTATACAAAATTAATAAACTTTAAATATATATAACCACTTTTTTAATCTTTATCTGTCACATTCTTGGAGATGGTTAAATGTTTATACCTGTAATAATTTAACTTAAATATTTATAAATACAAAATTAATCACTCTCACTATTTTTATTCAATTTTATATTTAATTAAAAAATTTCACTTCTTTCATAACTTAACAAACACAAATTACTCTATACATAATTATACTATTATTTCAAACTTTTACTATAATTATTTAAAATCATTACTATTTTAAAAATAAAATCCATCCCAAGTTTTTCATAAAATTATATTATCAAAAAATATTTAAACTTACTCCTTCACCTTATACAAGCTTTTCTTTGGCTTTACCTTAATCCTTAAAAAATAACCTAAATTAAATTATACACTATTTATCCTCACCCTTTCAAATAAATTTATTTAATGTGTAACGGTATACTCCCTTTGAGATTAAATTTTAATTTTATTTTTTAAATATTCCCACCCGTTCCTTTTTAAAACAAAATAAACTTAAATATTATTTTACTATTTCAATTAATTTCAAATATTACTTTAATAAGAACTTCCTAATAACTTATTAAAAAATATAAATAATATTAAAATTCAAATAATTAAAAATAAAATTTAAACTCACTACTCAAAATTTTACACTTTAAACCATTCCTAATTATAATTAACTTTTTTCTTTATTTTTGCAATATTGTAGAAACTTTAAATATTTACTCACATACATCTATATCATAACTCATACAATATATAATCACCTAAAAAAATTAACCATTACATATACCAAAATCATCATAATCTAAAAAACACAATAATATTATTCAAATTATTTATATTTTAGTCCTACAATAAATATAATATAAATAATATATTAAAATATATTTTTGTATATTAACATATATTATATATTTATATAGATAAATATATTATGAACAATTCAAATTTTTATCTCCTTCTTTCAACTCCAAACAGTCTACATACTTGACACTAATTGGCCCGTATCTTCTATTTCAGTAATAATATTTTTACTTTCAAAACTAATTCTTATTAACTGTAGAACTATCGTTCCCACCTCTTATATATAATAAAAAAATAATTATATATATATAAATTTATAGATATACATATAATAAATATATTATTATTTATATATTATATTTTATATATTATATTTACTAAATAAAACCACCCTTTTATTATAAAAAAAAAACCACCCTTTTTATCTCATCAATATATCTATTTAACAAAAAAAATTTAATCCCATTATCCGATAAAATTAAAAATTATAATTTTTTAAACATTTTAATTTTAAAAATTTTCCAAAATTTCAACATTTTTACCTTTTAACATTAACCTAATATTATACATTAAAAACCCACTCTATCATTCTTCCCATCACCATACCACACCTCTCATTCAAATCACAAACAACCTACTCATTTTTATATCTCAATTTTCTGTGGTTTTCCTATATGCAGCTAACCGATTTGTCATCATAATATTATCACTTCCATATGACAATATGTAAAGGTTTCTCTAGGTGGTGTGTGTCTTCTTTTTTTATTAAACCATCCTCACCATAACTATACTATATCTTCTAAATTTTCATATTGACACACTCAACACTCCCTCTCATATTCCAATTTAACACCCTATTAACATCATCTTTATATCAAATTTCATCTTCTTCAATTCTTATTTCCCCTGGTCACCTTCCAGTTCTTACTATTAAATTTATTCCTATTATCAATAATTAAATATTTAACTTTATATCCCTCATTAAATCCCTTCTACAAAAACATTCCTAACTCCCATCTCCCATATCTCTTACCTCAAACCCAAAACATCTTCTCTATTTTCACTCTCTTATATATCTATCTTCTTAAAAACCAAACTTCCACAATACTCTATTACTGTCCTAACATAGCTATTATACATTTTACTTATTACTCTCTCTTTAAAACATTCCATTTATTTCCCATTTATCTTATGCTACTCACATATTACTACTTCAAAAATATCTATATAAATCACACCTAATCTTTCTGTTCCACACTCAAGCCACTCCCCATTCATATCTTAGTTAAAACTTTTACTTAGGTGAAAAACCTTACACTTTTACTATTAAAATTCATCCTCTATTCTCCCACCAAGGAATTTTATCAAATCATTTTAAATCTTTATTGCATCTCACTATTCCTAACTATGCCACTTTTTCATGCAAACTGAAACCTTTGATTATCTGTTCAAATCATTAATATATTGAACAATTCCCAGTCACTGAACCCTTTACACCGCACTTTCACTATTCCCATGGATATTTTTCCCATTTAGTTACCACTTTCCTATTTCAACCAACTCTTATCCAACCTGTACCACCCCACCAATACCACCAATAAACTTTCATACCTAACCTTATAAAAGCTTACTAACAATATCATACAACTGGATCTCCTCGCAACACATAATTTTTCCCATAAATCTAAAAGCTACATACCCCTCGAAACCCACATACATACCTGATCTCATATCCTAACCAAACTCAAAACCACAAACAAAAACTAACGCCAAACCCAACCCTCCCCAAAAGCAACAACATCCACCACATACCGCACCAAAACAGCAACACCCCAAACACCAAAACCACCAACACCAAATACTAAAAACACGACACAACAATCTAAGCAACAGCAAACAAAACATAGCTCCAACAACTAACCCCAAAACACAAGCAAAATAACAACATACCACCACGAACCACAACCATTAAACAATCCTCACAAAAAAAAAAAACCATAACACCAAAAATCCCCCTGCCAATTAACATCTCAACTAAACACCCCAACAAAAACACGCCCAAACCCCTCATCCACCAAAACTCCCCCCACCCAAGACTAAAACAACACAAACAAATAATCAAAACCCACAGAAAACACAAACCACCCATAGACAACAGCCAAGAACCCACAAATCAGACTCATAAACCATCCAAAACACAAAAAAAAACACAACAACCCAACAACTCACACCAACCACATGATAAACTAATGACACCACCACTGATCAAAAAACAGAACAATAATGCAAACACTGCCAGACAAACCCAATAACCAGAAAAAAAATCACCCATTTACAACCCACACCCAACCACCCAACTACTCAAAAAAAACCCACAAAAAATAAAAAAATCAACATTTTTCAAAAAAACACAAAACAAAAACAAAAACGCCACCCACCACCCCCACCTAAAAAAAGCAACCCTATCAACCTAAACAAATCCAACCCAGCTCAACATAATTAAAGATAAACAACACAATCAACACAAAAAAACCAAATAACCACAAACCAAACACACAACCCCAACAAACATCAAAAACCCCCACCCCCAACACCCAACAACCCAAACACAAAACCAACACCAACCAAACCACTCGCAAAACACCCAATCCCCCACCAAAAAAAAAACAAACAAAAAAAACCAAACAAACACGAAACAAACCAAAAATCATGACGTAAATCTAACCTACTGTATATGTGTGACCCAGCATAGCAACAATTCACATCTGAAGATCAGTTACATTTATAGAGAATCTGTACATACTGGCCTGAGGCAGGTACTATGCCTAAGTCACGGAGATCCATAGGTCACTGCACTCTGGGCTAACACCTTAGGGGTAAATAGTGAATACTTCAACCTAGGCATTGAAATGACTAGGGAAAGGATAAAGTAGATTGATTAATCGGATCTGCAGTATGATATTCTAGAGTGTTGTAGAAATTAGAAATAATAATTTTTATTTAAATGAAGAAGCTTTATTCTCTATCAGCCTGTGACCTGTAGTAACAGGTTCGACTGTCTTCCAGATGGGGATGAGTCAGAAGAGAAGTTACTGTGCCTCAATGGTTAATGTGTGAGTTTTCTAAAGGAGTACATGAATCACATGCTTAAATTGGATGACTCTTAGAGATGACGACTCGCATCCACCATAGATAGAACTTTTCAATAGGCAAAGTGAATAATAAAAGAATTCAGAAGATTGATTCTGAGAGTTATATCTGCTTATTCCAGTAGAAACTCAACTAACCAGCCCCTGATCCCGTCCCGTCATCAAGACAGTGCCTCGAAACCGTCTCCTACGCAACCAGGACTGAACAACCAGTTCCGACTATTATAAGCCAATGCCCAGTACAGTATTGGAATATAGTAGAGAAATATATTCTTACAAACAAGTTGATTCAGATGTGATTGTGCATGGGGGTACAAATGTATAGGACATAGAAGGGCAGAAGAATTAATAGCAGATTATAGGAGATTGATTCAGAAGATGAAAGCTAGGGAAGAAGGTGCATGATTTCTGGTATTTTACCTAGGTTAGGTGCAGGTCTAGGAATGGGGGATTAGGGCTTTAGGTGTAAATGAAAGGTTTAGGAAATTATGTCTTCAGAAAATATTAGGTTGTTTGGATTTGTGGAGAGAATTTCTGGATAAAGATCTTTTCTGCAGCAGATGGAGTTTACTTGAGGTTGTAAAGGTGATAAGCTTTTCATTACCAGTTTGGAGATTTATTCAGCAGAAATTTTAGTTAATAGGTTGGGGGTGGTGGCCTAAATCTAGATACAAATAATAGCAATGGTAACTATAATAGTGGGAAGATAAATAAAGCTAGTGTTGTTACAGTTCAAATAATTGATGATGATAATAAAAAGTAGAGCAGCATTTCGAGGTATCAAATGTTTGTTACACAAATGCTCATAGCCTTAGAAATAAAAAAGATGACCGGCTGATTAGTTATACCATAAAATTGAGGAATCTAGACATTAATTGCGATAACTGTGAAGGCATGGGTGTAATGAAGAATTATATGAGACTCCTTTCGGGAATATTGAAAGTTAGACGGATATTCGCTTTATGTATACCAGCGAGGGATAAGAAGGGTGGTGGGGTGGCGCATTTATGTTAAAAGCAATATTAAACCTGTATTAATGACTGACTTTTAAAATGAATCATGACATTGAATCAGAATGTGGATAGATAGTTCGTTAATATACAATAAAATCATTTAGGAATAGGGGGCATTTAATATACCTCCGCCAGAGGTCAAGAATTAGACGCAGATATTGTGAAGAAATTGGGACAGCATGCCACAATAAAGAAAAAGGTATAGTCATAATGGGTGATTTTATTTTCCTGGCATCCAATATGATTCCTTGTCTAATATGGATCATAGTAGTTCTATATTTATAAATTGTTTTCTAGATAACTTTTTGACCCAAATGGTCAAAGAACCCACAAGATACGATGCCTACTAGACTTAATATTTAACTAACGATTGAAAGTTATGCGGGGATGAGTAGAGTTGAGAGAATTTAAGGACTTAGTGACCATAATATAATTAGATTAACATGAATGTAATATCTGGGCCCAAATTGCAAGTTAATAAAGAAAAGATCTTAGTTTCTGAAATGGCAATTTTACCAAATTTTGAGACATGCTTAGTATAATTGACTAGGATAAAGAGTTTAAAGGCCAAAACTATTTTAACATGGAACATTTTAAGCAAATTTTAATGAATATTCAGTCAGTATGTTTTAAAGATAGACCCATTAGGGTGGCAAAAGAGAAAACCTATGTTGGTGGAATAGAGAGATAACAAAGAAAATCAATAAAAAGCGCAGATGTTTTAAAATATTCAAATTAGTAATAGGGAAGATGATTTAGAAAATTATAGGAAAAATAAAAATGAACTTTAAACCAATCAATTAGAAAGGCAAAGAGAGAGGCAGAAAATTTAATTTAAGGCAAGGAAAAGTAATAAGAATCTGAAGAAGTTTTTAGCTTTTAAAAGTTAAAAGTAAGAATAGGACAATTGGTCCAATTAAAATTGATGAAAATTTTAGTTGAGTTCAGATAAGGAAATGGTCAACATTTTCAATGCTTTTTTTGCTTCAGTGTTTACTGAGGAAGAGAGATAATAGTTTGGAGACTAATAGTTCTTTTATGCATGTGTAGCAAATAGACTTAAAGAATTTGAAATTGAGTGTAAAATAAATTAAACTCTTTACAGGACCATTTTAACACAAGTAAAGCTTCAGGCCCTGATGGTATATCATGGTAGAATCTTGAAATGAGGGTATACCAGCATTGCAAAGGCACTGTATATTTTGGTGACGTACCAGATGACTGGAAAAAAGGGCTATGTTGTGCCTATTTATAAGAAAGGGGAAGTAAGGAAGATTTGGGAAATTATAGGCCAGTTAGCTTAACATCTCTGCTTGTAAGTTAAGGTTTTAGAAAAGTTAATGAAAGGTCATAGTAGAGAAATATTTAGAAGATAAAAAGGTATTGTATGGCTCCCAGCACGGTTTCAGAAAGGGTAGGTCATGTCAGACCAACCTTTTAGAATTTATGGAAAACATTACTGACTGCATCGACCGAGGAGATCCAGTTGATATGTATATTTAGACTTTAGTAAAGCTTTTTGATTAAGGGTTCCCCACAGTAAGGCTCATGAAAAAGTTATGCAATGTGCGTATTGGGAGTGGGTACTATGGTTGGTTAAAGAGATGGTTGCAAAAATAAGAAAACAGTTGTGTACAACTAAATGGGAATATAATCATCATGGGAAATAGTGAAAAGGTGTGTCCCACAGCGGTCAGTGCTGGGGCCACTGTTGTTCCTCATATATATATAAATGATTTAGACAGGGACTTAAATGCAAGTTCTAAGTTTGAAGATGATACTAAAGTGGCCACCTCAGTTAGGAATAGTTAAGGATGCATAAAAGATTTAAAATGATCCTGATAAACTTCTTGGGTGGGCAGATAAGAGCAAATGAATTTTAATAGTAAAAAGTTGTAAGGTTCTTCACCCTAGGTTACTCAATAAAGCTTTTACTACGATATGAAATGCGGGTAATTAGGTGGGATGTGGTTGAGTCTGTGGACCAAGAAAAAGATTTTAGTGTGTGATTATAAGCAGTATATTTGAAGTAGCTAATCAGTGTTTGGAAGCTAGAAAAAAAGCTAATAGATGCTGGGCATAATAAATCGCAATGTTGTTTACAAGAGCAAGGAAGTAATAAGTAAACTGTATAGTAGCTACGTTAGGCCAGTAATAGAGTATTGTGCACAGTTTGGGGCCCCTTATTTAAAGAAAGACTTAGATATGTTAGAGAGAGTGCACATAGAGCAACAAGGATGATTTCTGGGGTTGGAGGGTAAGAGCTATGAGGGAGGCTGAAGGAGTTAGGAATGTTTTCTGTAGAAGGCGATTGCTCAGAGGGGACATGATACAAGTCTACAAAATATGTTACATCTATGATAATATAAGACCCAATAAATTTTCATAGTAGGAACTGGACAGGTGACGGGGGCATAATAAGAAAATAAGAAGAAGCATGCCATCTTGATATAAGAAAGCATGCATTCAGTAATAGGGTTGTTGTTAAATTTTGGAATAGTCTGCCAGAGGAGGTTGTTGAGTGTGACTTCGATGCAACCATTTAAGAAACGTTAGATTCGTTTATGGATGGGTTGGGTATCATATAATATATTGACGAAGCCAAATTGGCGGATTTTTAGTTATAGCAGTTATTGTTAGATGGCATGTGTGACCATAACTTAGTTATTAATGGATGTGGATGGTTTGGGTATCATATTTATATATCATTAGTTTTGACTAAGCCAAATTGGTGGATTTGTAGTTACAACAAATTGACAAGCCCTAGGGTGCTTTGTGGATTTGCCATGAGCATGCTTGGGGGTTTTAAGGGTTTGGGGTTGGGGGATGGGACAGTCCGATAGGCATTTCTAGGTTTCTTAATACAGCTAACGATTCCTAATGTCCTAATGTCTCTACCAAAATGGGTCCAAAAATTGTGAAATTTTGAAAATTTTAAAAAATTTCCAAAAAATCGATTTCAAACCATTATAACACTTTTTTCCAATCATATTCAATCAGGATAATGGGCTCTCCAAATTTTTTTGTTCTAGACCTCATATATGCTGAGATACAGGGTGGTCTTTTTTTTATATAACTAAAAGGGGTGGTTTCATTTTATGTAACAGTACTATATATATATATATATATATATTATATATATATATATATATTATATATATATATATATATATAATAATAATATATATATATAGTATATATATATATATATATATTATATATATATATATATATATATATATATATTATACAGAGTGGGCACGATCGTTACTCCGTTACTAACGGAACTAGTTTTTTGAGTAACGGAGTAAAGACTCATTACATTTTCCTTCATGTAATGCACCTAATAAGTTCCGTTATTTTTTCCTCCGTTTACTTTTTTAGTCCGTTACATTTGTTGTTCGACTTCTTGAATATTGATAGGCCAATTGACCACCCTGGCCAAGATAAAAAATTCTTTTATTAAATATATATATATATATATATATATATATATATATATATATATATATATATATATATATATATATATATATATATATAATATATATATATTTATTATATATATATATTATATATATATATATATATTGTAAGGATTTTAAATCCTTACCACCAATTACCATCCAATTATCTGATTATATATGCTTATTTGTCGTTCCTTGTTTCAGCAATCTCTATGAATCTGATTTTTGTCATCATTGTCAATGACTCTCTAAATTTTTTTCTAAGGTGATTATATCGGACCATTATTCAGGTATTTGGAAATAGCTGTCAATATGCATAAAATTACTAAGATGTCCTCTTTGTGAGTATAATGTTTTGTTAAATTTATTTTTTAGGACCTGAATTCGTAACTATTCAACAAAGAAAAACCACAAAGGTTTCCCCAATTCTAATTTAAAGGCCAATTATCCGTTCTCAAGTGTCCTCAAAAGCAATTTTTGAGGTAAAGTGAAGCTTTAAACATTCTTTCTTTTCTACTTCTTTCTTTGACATATCTTACATACTTAAATTTAATATTTTTTAATAAGTAAATCATAATTATGAAGTTCTTATTAACGTAAAATCTTGCATTAATTGAAAATAGTCACACTATCTACACTAATTTTAGTTTATTTTTGTTTTACACAGGAACCGGGTGCGGATCCTAGTGTTCTAATTCTCACCCTAAAACTTAATCTTTCAATTTGAACCGGGTGCGGATCCTAGTGCCTATTTATAAAACTACAACTTTCATTTTGAACCGGGTGCGGATCCTCGTGTCTAATTCTCACTTTCAAACTTAATCTTACAATTGGAACCGGGTCAAGGGACCCACTACAACCTTGCATATTAAACCGGGTCAGGAGACCCTCTAAAAGTTTCCATATGGCTAGTTGCCACTTACAATACTACATCTCTTATTGAAAAACTTGGCATGGAGCCTTTTCTTTTTTACATACTGTAAACTGCATTTTTAACATAATTATAAGTAAAACAGTTGCATAAATACGCTTAATTAATTATTGTACTCAGCGCTTAATTTGTGTTTGTTTAGTTTATTGAACAAAGAAAAGTGAAATCTTTTACTTAAATATAAAAACTTTGCAACACATAAACAATAGTGACGAGTGATTAAAATTTTAGTATTTAATATAATACTTTAAGTATCCCTAAAACTACTTAACTTTAAAAGCCTTATTTTTCTATTGTGCATAATTTGTACTGAAACTGAGAAAAGAAAAACAATTTCAATTATTAAGTGGTTATCACCTTCAATTATTTTAAAAGTTATTATTTAAAATTTTGTATAATATTATTTATGTCTTACTTATAATTACCCCAAATCTGGGAAAAGGTAGTGAAATTTCAAATGGACTCTCATTTCTAAATTTAATAAGTAACATTGTATAGGAACTCAATTTTTGACTCAATATTATAGGTAATATGTTTTATAAACTCGAGGTATCCATATGAGCTCTCATTTGTATATTAATATTTATGTATTAAAAAGCCTCAAATGGACCCCAGTAGTATTTCATATGGACTCACCCATATTTCATAAGAGGTAAAGCCTCAGGACTTGAACTCACTCAAAATTAATTCAATAAGTAACGCCTAAGGACTGAACTCTTAGATAGGTTCACTTATTTCAATCATTCTCTATTTAAATATTAGTGTATATAATGCATGTAGGATTATTTTTGAGTAAAACAAAATGTGTGTTTTTCATGTTTAAAAACTTTTAAAAACAAATAAATAAAAATCATAAAAATATCACAACCTTCTTTGCTTCACTTTATTATTATTAAAAACTAAATTAAAAATCATCATTTATGTTTTAAAGAAATTGCTTAAAGGTTACTAAAGCAGGTAATTGACTTTTCTTTGCCAACTCCTGCTTTATTTTACATATTTGCTATATAGCACTTGCATCCTCTAATCTTCCTTTTCATCTTTTTCCATATCCTGCAACTGCTAATTTGCATGAGTTTCATCTGCTTTCGCAAAAGCTTATCAACCTCTCCATTTCATCACATTTCTAAATTCAAATCTCAACATCGCCATTAAGCAGAAAGAGAGGAAGCAGTCATAGGTCGGAAGTGTGGCAACTGTATTTTCTAGGACACGATAGTGCCCCTACGGCCTTAGCTTAAAAAGTAAGTCTTTATCATACTCCATTCTCAATCTCATTTTTCAAAAAAAAAACTTTTTTTTTTTTTTCCAAAAGGGTTCCTTTTTTTAAATATATATATATATATATAATATATATATATATATATATATATATTATATATATAGTAATATATATATATATAAAATATATTTTATATATATATAATATATATATAGTATTATAAGATAAGTGAATCTGCATAAAATAATGAACAGGGATGGTACTTTCGTGGTAAGAATTAGAGGTGGTGGTGGTGGCAGGAGATGGCGTTTTAGAATGATGGAGAAAATGGAAGAGAATGGAGGGTGCCCTACCTATTATACGCGGATGACTAGAGGGTGGTGGGAACACTTCGAAAATCTCATAACATTGGCAGTAATGAAGAGTGTGTAGTGTGTGTGGTGGGTTTGATGGTGCAAGAAGGAATAGGTATTTTTAATTGTGAAGTGATTACTAAGTTATAAAAAATAACAAGATGGTTGAAAAAAAAAGGGGGGGGGGGGGAAAAATGGGGTTTAAATCGTGCAGTTATAGATTGAAATTACAGAGGAATGAGTCAAGAATTGAAGGCGAAGATGGTGATTGATTGGATTTGGAAGTTGTGTAACAAAGCGTTTATGGAGGGTTATAGTTTCGAGGTGGAGGAGAGCAGTAAGTAGGACCCTTAGAATAAGGTAAGGGAGATAAGGGTAACTGTAAGAATTATATGGGAATTAGTTTATTGAGGTTGTAGTAGGGAAGATATATACTATACGGTATGTTTTGCGTCGAAAGATTTTGCGAGGGATGTTGTGGATCAAATCGTTTACATTGAGACAAATGACTGAGAAAATGAGGGAGAAAAGAATAAATTCGTATTAAGCGTTTCTTGAATTATGGCAACAGGTGTATAATATTATTAATAGAGAAGCCTATTGAAGGTGTTACTGGTATATGGTGTTGGGATAAGTTCTGAAGTGAATCAAAAGTATTATATGATGTGAATGTGTGTAAGAAAAAATGGAGCTGAAAGTGATTGTTTTAATATTAATTGTCGGAGTAAGCAGGGATGTGTTATGTCGTCTTGGTTATTCAATTTGATATATGGATGGGGTTATGAAAGAAATTAGAGGCGAAGGTGGGCAGGAAGATGTGTTAGAAGTGATGGGAAAATTGGGTAGAGAATGGAGGGGTGTCCTACCTATTATATTGAGGATGATGTTGGTTTTGTTGCAGTGAAGTCTGAAGCAGAGTTGTGAGAGGATTTAGGTACAGAGATTTGGCAGGGTGTGTAAAAGGAAGATGTTTGAAGGTAAGCGTAGATAAGAGTAAAGGGTTATGGTTGCAGAGATGAGGACAGTTCTCGGAGTGAAGTTATGTTAGATGGTGAGCAGCTGGAACAAGTGTCTGAGTCTAAATATTTAGGATATATGTTGGTGAAAAGGGGGAACGGATGATGCAGAGTGTAGTAGGAGCAGTTCGTGAATGGCGGAGGTAGCCTAGTGCCAATTAAATCAATTTGGTGAATGTAAAGGACTAAGTCTTGAGTGCGCTAGCCGTCTTACATGGAGGGTATGTTTTTTAATAATAACGATGAAAATTTAATATACACAAACCAAGAAATTACCTAAGTACCGTAATTAATGTCATAGTCAAAGCTAAAAGTAACGGAGTAGTGTAACGTCTGCTTCGTTACTTTTCCTTCAAAGAAACGGAATACCAACCTTTGCAATAACGATAACGGAACTACTTTTTTTGAGTAACGATGCCTTATTATTATATATATATAATATATATATATATATAAATATATATATAATATATATATTATATAATAATATATAATATATATATATATATATACTATATATATATATAATAATATTATATACTATGTATATATATGTAATACTGTAGACAGAGACTCCACACAGTTTTGAGGACGGAAAATTTTCTAGTTCAAAAATTTCTAAGTTAAGAAAAAAGTAGATTAAGTTAGGGTTTTAAGAAATTGCCTTATGTGGTGCAAGACTTCTGGTACTCAATATCCACACGCTAAGCTTGCCACTAAAGAATTGTTCTTTAAAAAACTTTAACTTTGACAACTTTTTTCTGAACTTAGAAAAAATTTTTTTTTTTGAACTTAGAATTTTTGTCTCAAAATGTGTGGTCGCTGTCTACAGTATTACCTATATAGTATTTTACTATATATATATATAGTATGATATATATATATATATTAAGCTCTACAGTTACTACCGATATATATATATATATATATATATATATATATATATACTGCATATATAGCTATATATATATATATATCAGCGTTTCGATTTGTCCGTCATATGTATCTAAAAACTATTAATGCTACAGTTAAAACCGGGAAAAATACATTGCTGGAATTGCTGTCCAATTTGTAGTGCTTGGCAATGTTAAAAAAAAAAAGTATATATAAAAGAAATAAAAAAAAATATATATTTCAAAACTACAATAGCACGCGCAGAGGGAATACATTTGGATCCTGGTAAAATTTCACCCCCCCCAAACCCCAAAGGAAATGTAAAAAAAATTAAAAAATAAAAAAAATTATTGTTAATAATTATAGGAATATGATTAGAAGGCCTAGTTAGAGAACCTTTTATTGGTTTCTCATTTAAAATAAATAGACTTATCTATTTAAATTTTGCGTTTTCTGTATTTTTTTTGTTACTAAAGAAACTACCCACAGCCGGAATATTACCGCACCGACGGCAGGAAGTCGGGGGTCTCTCGGCCTTCCGCGGGAACGACAGGGTAGAACTGGGGACCCCCCTCCGGGAGGTCTCTGGAACCCCCGCTCTTTGGGTTTTGGGTTGTCGCTGGGGTTCCTCCGCCCCTCCCCTACGGGGTATGGAAAAACGTCCCCCCCTGTGTTCCCCGTCGGCTCAAGCCCCCTACATTGCTGTGTAGTAATACCTTTACAAAATAATATATATATATACTATGTCCCCGGCCGGCTCGAGCTCCCCCCCTTAAAAAAAATAGCCATTTTTGTTTTATTATTAGTTTTGTTTTACATTCCCCTATGTGAAATTTACAGGAATTCTAAAGGTAATGGTAATGCTTTTTTAATTAAACTACTTAGTTTTCATATATTTTTTTACGAAAAAGTGTTTTTTTTTTTTTGTACATTTCAGCACTATTATACAACCATTATAACAGGAATGTTTTCCTTTTTACTGTAGCATTAATTAGTTTTAAGATACATATGACGGAAATACTAAACGCTGGCTATAGTATATATATATATATATATAGTATTATATATTAATATATAGTATAGTATATATATATATATATATATATATATATATATATATATATATATATATATATATATATATATAGCTATATATATATATATATATATATATATATATAATATATATATATATATTTTATATATAATATAGATATATATATATATATATATAGGTAAAAGGTAAAGCAGAGTGTGTCACCCCCGATTTTTATGAAAATCACAGGAATATACTCTAAAAAAATAATAATGAAAGATAGTGAAAAACGAAAATGTGTCGCTCGTCTTAGGAAAAAAAGTTTACAGCCTCTCAAAAGTTGTTAAAACTCCCATAGTATTTTCTTATAAATCGATTTCAGGTAGGGTCTCATTTCAGGCCTCTAAGTCAGGTTATGATAAGTTTGTTTACGGTATTACACAGAGAAAATCTATGTAAAGGCTACTAAAATCTTAGTCAAACCTGAACTAGGATGGCCTAAAACGAGCAGTGAGGCCCACTTAATTTTTGTTATAAGAAGTCTAGGGGAAGATTTTTAAACTTTCAGGAGGCTGTAACTTTTTTTCCTAAAGAGAACGATGATTTTCCATTATTATTTTTCTCATTATTATTTTTTTAAGGTATATCCTGTGATTTTCAAAAAAAAATTGTTGGTTTTTTTTTAATAACAAATCCTATGGGTTTTTTTTACAATTGAGAGGTGTAACTTTTT
>JABUQX010060518.1:30000-45000 GCA_015478945.1 Trachelipus rathkii
GCCAAACCCCCATGTTGTGTATGGGTCATTTTGGCAAGCTTTGCTCATTTGATTGGTTTTGCCAAATACACAAAACTTTTCCACAAGCGATGCAAAAGATTTGTGTATTTGGCAACACCAAATGACAAAGCTTTCCCAAAAATGACCCATACACACACACATGAGGTAGAATGTGTGTAGATGTACATTCGCTCATGAGGAAAAAACAAATACTTCCTCATATATCTCTTCTATTTTGCTTATTTTAGAATTTTATTTTAGGATATAAAAACTATTAGCTATATACAGTATATTAGTTTAGTGGAATTTATATTTTTGTCCCCATGAATATAATTGACCAGAATTTTCACTAAAAAATTACACGAGGGTTCACTCCTAATCATAGTCGGTCCTATTTTTGTCGCGTTTGTTAATGATCAAAATTTAATAATCATAATGTAAAGTGTACTGGAGGTAATTATATTTGTCTTTCTCACCTTATTACCTACCTCTATTCTTAGAACATAAGAAGAAACATACCAAATATAGGGACAGTAAGAGCCACATGGACCTATTGAGACTGTCCCAGTCAACCCACTAACCAAACATGCTCTCATGCAAATCCATAAAGCACCCTAGGCTTGTCAAATTCATGTAACTAAAATCCACCAATTTGGCTTAGTCAAAAAAAAAATGATATATGATACCAAAACCATCCACCATGCTTTTAACTAATTATGGTCATACAGCGTATAACATTAATAACTCTGTAACTTAAACCAAGCCAATTTGGCTTCGTCTAAATATACTATATGATACCCAACCCATCCATATACCTATCCAACCCTTTCTAAAATGTTGCCATCGAGTCACACTCAAAAACTTCCTGTGGCAAACAATTCCAAAATTTAACAACCCTATTCCTGAATGCATGCTTTCTTATATGCACGAGGCATGCTTTCTCTTATTTTTTGTTATGCCCCCTGGTCTCCCGTCCGTGCTCTACTAAAGGAGAATTTATTGGTCTCTGTATTATCAATAGATATAAATTTTGTAGACTTGTATCATGTCCCCTCTGAGAAATCGCTTTCTCTATAGAAACATTCCTAACTCTTTCAGGCCTCTCCTCATAGCTCTTACCCTCAACGCCAGAAATCATTCTTGTTGCTCTAAACGTTGCACTCTCTCTAGCAACTAAGTCTTTTCTTTAAATAAGGGGCCCAAACTTTTGCACAATACTCTATTATTTCCTAACATAGCTATTATATAGTTTTACCTGTATTACTTCTTGCTCTGTAAACAACATTGCGATTTATTATGGCCAGCATCTTATTAGCTTTATTCTTGCTTCTCAAACACGTGATTAGCTACTTTCAATTACTGTTATAATCACACCTAAAATCTTTTTCTTGGTCACAGAGACTCAAGCAATCCCCATTCATTCGTAGTTAAACTATCTATTTGAGAAACCTAGGTTGAAAGAAACTTACACTTTTTTACTTATTTAAAATTCATTTGCTCACTTATCTGCCCACCCAAGAAGTTTCTCATTTGAATTTTTATGCATCCTTCACTATTCCTAACTGAGGTGGCCACTTTTTTATCACTGCAAACCTAGAAACCTTGCATTTAAGTCCCTGTCTAAATCATCTTTTATATATGAGGACACAGTGGGCCCCAGACTGAAACCCTGTGGGACACCCTCTTCAACTATTTCCCATGATGAACTTATTGCCATTTGGTTTACACACTGTTTTCTATTCCACAACCACCTTCTTTAATCAACATGTACCACTCCACCTATACCACATTGCAATATCTTCTTCATCAACCTTATGTGGGGAACCTTATCTAAAGCTTTGCTAAAGTCTAAATATATAATATCAACTGGATCTCCTCGGTCAATGCAGTCAGTAATGAATTCCATAAATTCTAAAAGGTTTGTCTGACATGACCTACCCTTTCTGAAACCGTGCTGGGAGTCATACATTACTTGTTTATCTCTAAATTATTTCTCTATATGACCTTTCCGCTACCGTGGCTCAAACGGTAGAGCTACTGAGTCGCATTGCAAGGTTGCGGGTTCAAATCCTAGTTCGGATCCTAGGTAGAAATTACCTAGAGAAGTTCCCCTCCTTGAATAGGGCTATGCCCGTGAGGTGTGAACTTTTGAAAATAAAATAGATAAAAATAAAATAAACTTTTCCAGAACTTACAATCAGAGATATTAAGTCTAACTGGCTATATACTTTCCAAATCTTCTTCCTACCTTTCTTATAAATAGCACAAATTGCCGTTTTTCCAGTCATTGGTACCTCAACCAAATGTTATAGATAGCTTAAAAATCAAATCAGTGCC
This sequence comes from Trachelipus rathkii, assembly GCA_015478945.1. Taxonomy (NCBI): domain Eukaryota; kingdom Metazoa; phylum Arthropoda; class Malacostraca; order Isopoda; family Trachelipodidae; genus Trachelipus; species Trachelipus rathkii. The sequence goes on from JABUQX010060518.1 coordinate 32,338, forward strand.
TTTGCAAATGCTGGTAACTACCTCTTTCAAAATTCTACCATGTATACCATCAGGGCCTGCAGCTTTACTTGGATCAATATGGTCTAATAAACGTTTAATATCTTTTACGTCAAATTCAAATTCTTTAAGTCTATTTGTTACATGCATACAAGAACTATTAGTCTCCAAACTATTATCTATCTTGCATATGTAACACTGAAACAAAATAAAGAGTGGTAATTGTTGACAACTCCCTTATCTTGAACTTACTAATTTTCATCAATTTTTAATTGGACCAATTGGAAAGAATTTTTACTTTTTAATTTATAAAAGCTAAAAAACTTCTTCAGGTTCTTTATTACTATTCTTGCTAAATTAATTTCTGCGCTCTCTCTTGGCCTTTCTTATTGACTGGTTAAATTTCGTTTCTATTTTTCCTATATTTTCTAAATCATCTTCCATATAATTTTTGAAATTTTTAAAACATTTTCTAATGATTTTTTTTTTTTTCTCTCTTTATCTCTCTATTCCCACCAAACAGGTTTTCTCCTTGCCACCTAATGGGTTTATTTTAAAAACATACTGACTGATATTCAATTAAATCTTTGCTTAAAACGTTCCCATGATACAAATCGTTTTTTGGTTTGGTCTTTAAAACTCTTTATCCCAGTCAGTTATTCTAAGCATGTCTCGTAATTTGTAAAAATCGCCATTTCGGAAATCTAGGATTTTTTTCTTATTAGCGTTGCAATTTGGGCCCAGATATCACATTCATATTAAATCCAACTATATTATGGTCACTGAGTCCTAAATTCTCCTCAACTAACTTCATCCAACATACTTTCATCGTTAGTTAATATTAAGCTAATAGTGCATCGTGTCTTGCGGGTTCCATGGACCATCTGGGGGGTCAAAAAGTTATCTAGTAAACAATTTATAAATACTGAACTACTATGGTCCGTTTAGACAAGGAATTTTCATTTGAATGGCAGGAAATTAAAATTCACCATTAGGTGACTCATACTTTTTCTTTATGTGTCAAGCTGTCTCAATGTTCTTTCCAATTTCGCAGTGGCTAATTTTCTTTGACTCTGGCCAGGATGTGTTCTATTATATTATGTCGCCCTCTTTATTGGCTGGATATTGATTTTATATTTGAAACACATCAAAGCCAGTTTGTTTAGGGTCTCTCTGACGGCACAGCTCATTGTCTCTTTCAATTTATCTATGCTCACACGCACGCCATTTTCTAGTTTACTATCTCTATATATAAGTTAAATGAATGCTATTTAAAAAGGCCAAAAGGCCTGCGTTATCTTAAGAGCTCAGAGCTTCCTCAAGGACCAAAAAAGTCTTTGAAAAACCATACAAACTCAAGGTAAGACTTACGTAGCTACACAATTGTACATATATATTAATTTTTTAGTTTTATTACTTTTCAAAGACTTTTTTGTTTAATTTAATCTGCTTTAGATTAAATTTCGTCAAATTGTGTAATCTATGTAGGTCTCAACGAACGGGTTGTTGCAAGTTCTTGATAACTCGTGCCTAGCAATATTGCAAATTTAAGCCGTTTTCGTTTTGGCATTTTGTCTTACGCTCGATAAGATAAAATCTACGCATTTTAAGAACGGTTTCGTGCCAAATCGACCGCGAATTAATTCTATTCTTATAAACTTGTTTTACAAACATTACAAAATAGCTGTGATGACTTCAAGGATTGAGGGTAATTATTTATTATTTTCAGATATTTTAGATTTTTGGGACTAATAAAAAAAGGAGGAGAGATTAATTGCCCTTTCTTCCTTCTCTTAAGGTAAATTTTTCGTGTTTGTAATATATATACTATATATATATATATATTATATATATATATATATATATATAAACATATATATTATAATATACAATATATATAAATTATATATAATTTATAATATATGTAATGAAAAAAATGTATTATATATATATATATATATATATTATGTGTATATATATATATATATATATATATATATATATATATATATATATATATATATATATATATATATATATATATATATATATATATATATATATATTTTGTGTTTTTTGGTATGTGTGTGTATATATATATAATATCAATATATATATAATATATATGGATACAAAAAGTCACTCTGGGTTCACCACTGTCGGCTTATTGGGGTGATTCGTAAGCAAACTTGAAAGTTTGGGAAATGAAAGCAGCTTCAATCTTTTCAGGGTTTTATTCTTATAAGATAACACACAGACCCCTGTTCCTAAAAGAAAAACAATACTATTAGAAACAGGGCAAATTATGATTAAACATCTCTATATGCCTGCACATGTTACACAGGAAGAGGATCCTGCATAAGATGAGCTTGCATATAGGGATGTTTACAACTGGCCAAAAAGAAAACTTAAGTACTACTACAACTCTCTATGCTCACATATATTTTGCGGGAACCATCATCCTGCACAATATAGATGTGCATAGGGAGCTGGTATGCTACCAGAAGGGTAAATTATCGGTATCTGACTCCAAAACTATACATATCGAAGGTATGTCGCGGAACTTACTTTTATATATGAGCAGTCGAGCTCTTATGCATTTTATAAATCTATTATACCTATTTGCCTTGCGCGCGCGCGCGCGCGCGCGAGAGAGAGAGAGAGAGAGAGAGAGAGAGAGAGAGAGAGAGAGAGAGAGAGAGAGAGAGAGAGAGAGAGAGAGAGAGAGAGAGAATGTAGGCTGCGATTTTTGCTTGCAAGTGTTTTTTTTCCTATAAAAATTGTGCGTACGTCCTTTAAGTTCCCCTTAGGCGTAGATGTGGTTAACAACATCTTGTGTCTGAGCTGCTATTCGCCACATTGCACAGCATGCACTAATCCTAAAATAAATATTTGTTTTATTTCTTTAACTCTCAAATAGTATTCTCCGACCCTAGGCTTGGTGGTCTAATCTAAAACCTATCCTAGCCTATTCTGGATTTTCTCACTTATTTCGCACCAAATAGTTTAATTATTCCTTTACGCTGTTTCCACTCACCTCAATTGCTTTGTTGAATGTCTTTTACAACATAAATTTGTGTTTATTTTCGTTAATCACTGATAATTTGTATTCTATTAGTGCAGTCATCACCGCTCGATTTTCTTTTTTTCGGAGGCAGTTTCTCAAGCTCCCAATAGATGGCGTTATGTTATTCATGAGCGCTGTAGTCTTCCGTTCGCAGGCAGACGACATAACCCCCTCCAGAGAAGAGGTCCAGGTGGATTAGTCGAGATAGCGACTCGGCCAACGCACCTGTCGACCTCTACTCTATCTACTTGACGAAGCCGAGGGCAACAAAGCAGAGCGGGAGGAAGGTCGGGAAGCTGTAGTTGTAGTCGGCAGATTGGGAGTCTGAGTGCCTGTTTGCGATCGGGTGAGTGGACGTGAAGGTAGGGCTGGAGTTGGAGCTGGTGGTGGTTGTATTGGTGCAGGAGCCGGAGGAGGAAGAGGTGGAGGTGGAAAAGGGAGAGGATCAGGAGAAGGCAGAGAATGAGCAGGAGGAGGAGAAGGCGGAGGAGGAGAGGGAGAAGAGGGGGAAGAGAAACAGGAGGAGAAATAGGGATGTTAAAGGAAGGAGCCGAAGGAGGAGAAAGTGGAACGAAAGGCACAGAATCAGGATCGAGAACTGGAAGTGGATTAGCCTCAAAGAAAGCAGGCTTCAGGCGGTCAATGGAGACAACTTCTGTGCGAGTGGGACGCTGTATCGTAAAGAATTTCTCCTTCCTAAGCACCACGGGAAAAGGACCATCGTACTTAGGTTGGAGGGCGGTGCGATGTGAGTCATGACGAACGAAAACATGAGTGCATGAAGAGAGATCTTTAGGGATATAAGCATGCACTTTGTGTGGACGAGAGGGGGTTGGTCTCCACGAAACAACACAGCGTCTCAAGCGAGTTAGATAGGAGATGGGGTCTGCAGTAGAAGGGGGGGAAGACTGAGAAAAGAAATCACCAGGGAGACGAAGAGGAGAACCATACACTAATTCAGCAGCCGAACAGTGTAAGTCCTCTTTAACAGCGGAGCGGATGCCAAGCATAACGAAAGGAAGGGCATCGGTCCAATTTTCCTGGTTGGGCTGAGCCAGAAGGGAAGCCTTTAACTGACGGTGAAAACGTTCAATGATCCCATTGCTTATAGGATGGATGGAAGCTTGTGGTATGGATCTTCTCTGAACCAAGGATGATCATCAAATCTCTCCATAAGAATGATTCGAAAGGTCGTCCTTGATCCGTGGTAACCGAAAGGGGAACGCCAAAACGAGAAACCCAGTGAGATAAGAAAGCTTTAGCAATGGATTCTGCGTTGGCGAAGGAGAGAGGAATAGCTTCCGTCCAGTGAGTGAATCTGTCAATACACGTAAGGATAAACTTCTTCCCACGCGAAGGGGGAAGAGGACCGACTATGTCAATATGTACACACTCAAAACGAACACCAGGTGGTAAGAAAGTGCCTAAAGGAGCCTTGGTGTGACGCTGCACTTTAGAGCGTTGACAGGAAAGACAAGTGCGACACCAAGTTGCTATGTCGGCATTCATATCAGGCCACACAAAACGGGCAGCAACCAGTTTGCGAGACGCTTCAATGCCTGGGTGAGAAAGAGAGGATTGAGGAAGACAGCCTTACGAAACGATGCAGGTACAAGAGGTCGAGGAGAGTCCTGGGACACGTCACACAGAAGTCTCTTCTCTATCCCAGGGAGTTGGAGCCACTCCAGCTGGAGGGAAGAGTCTTGTGGAAGTGCAAGATCATCCGCAGCTTGGCAAGTTGCCAAGGAAATCGAGTCGATTTCAATGCGGGAGAGAGCGTCAGTGGTGAAGTTGTCGACACCTGAAATATGCCTAACATCAGTAGTGAACTGTGAGACGTACTCGAGGTGACGAGTTCTCTAGGAGAGTGTCGCTCATGCCTAGAGATCATAGCGAAAGTGAGGGGCATATGGTCGGTGTGGATGATGAACTTGACTACCTTCTAGGAGTATCGAAGTGGTGAACGGTGAGATATATTGCAAGCAAACTCCTCAAAAGCAAGCTATACCGAGTTCAGCAGGTTGTAATTACGATAAAGTAAAAGAAAAGCAATGAGAGAGGAGAAACAATACAGTAATAATAACTCAGCATTGTATGTAAAGCTAAGTATGAATGAGTAACTACCGAATCAAAAGAATAACCTGAGGACCAATAGACAAAGCATCGCATCATCAGAATAATAATCAATAGAGAGTCGGTGACTCGACAACTCTCTAGATGAGGTTAGGCCTAACCTAGTTGATGATTCTACCATCCAGAGAGAAGACGAGAAGCTCTAATTAGGCTATAAAACAGGCGGAACATTATAGACTTAGTATAACCACAAATCAACTTATCGTATAACTACTGCCAATAATGAAAATAATAGCAGTTTTATATTCAGAGAGGGAGACGTAAATGAGAGAGACAATTAAATGAGATGAGAACATGTAAAGAATATTTATATATGTCCCTTGAGGCTCAGCTGTCTAATCACGTGGTAAAAATTAAGCATCCAAGAAACTGACGCAGTTGTTTCTGATTTTGAGGAGGAGGGAACATGCGAATGGCATGCAACAAGCTCTGCCAGAGGGCAAATAACCCAGCGCGAGCAGTGTACCAAAAGGAAAGTGGAGAGACGCACCAAAAACAACTTTGCCAGGTTAAGACGTATTCCACCTACTCATCTAAACCGAGCAAAGAAACAGCGTGCAGATCGTTGCTCGTGTTCGGCGGAAGAAGTGAAGCGACGAGGAAGGTCATCAGGTAAAAAAGAAGGCGAAGGGAGACTCTGAGACACTATCGATGAGGCGTTGGAACGTCTGTGCTGCATTCCTACCGAAAGCGCAATCTTGTAATACTCAAAAGAGACCAAACGGTGGTGATCCACTGCAGTCTTCGCGGATGTTTCGTCAGCCAGCTGGGTATCTGGTGGTAAGCCCTCACCAAGTCGACTTTGCTAAAGATGGTTTTGCCCGCCAAATGGGATGTAAATGACTGGATATGAGGGACTGGATACCTGTCTGGGACAGTAGAAGCATTGAGGGCTCTATAATCCCCACTTGGCCTCCAATCACCCGATGGTTTTTGAACTAAATGTAGGGGCGAAGACCAAGAACTCTTCGAGGGGCGGATGATGCCAAGCTCGAGCATATGTTCAAACTCCGCTTTGGCGGCTTTGTACTTATTGGTGGCAGAGCGGCGGCTCTAGCGGAAGGTGGGAGGGCCTGTGGTTTCAATATGATGTACCACAGAATGTTTGACAACTAGGAACAACCCGATGAAAGAACATGGGACCAACAGAGACGGAAAAATCGTCCAGTTAAGGATGGTGAGAAAAAAGGAGTCCAACAGAGGGAGCAGCAAGGCAGAGAACCTTGAGAACTGCAGATACACCGTCCTGCGAAGCCTAGATCGTCAGAACCGTCACATAACCTTCTGTTCTTTAAATCGACCATCAGGCCAAAAATGTGACCAGAAAATCGGCTCTAGGATTGGCCTGTGTAACAATCAGCCACTAAAAACACCAGGGAAAATCGAGCGGAGAGAGAGATTCGATGTTGCACAAACGTTCACCATAGACAGGAATGGGAGTACCATTTGCAGCGTACAGAGCTCGGTCTGGAAGAGGGACGGCGGACTTTTGGGACACGTCCCGTGGCAGACAAAAGAAGCAAGCACCTGTGTCGATGAGAAAGAACTGGTTTGTGGACCTGTCGAACAGTCGCAGGACGTCTTGAGGCGAAGAAAGCGAAGAAGTAGAACAAGCAAGGGGAAGGGCAGTTGTATTCCCTGCCTCTAAGAAACGCTGGCTGGTTGGTTTCCCGAAAGTGAACAGGGGGCATTGCATTTCTTTGCGTTGAGGCCGAACCTATGGTGGTAATAGCGATATCCATGTGGATATTGTTGAGGGCCTGGAGTTGGGGTGCGGTCTGAGAAACGACGGCCAGAGTTTGACCGGTTACGAGGGCGGAAATCCCTCTGTAAACGCAGCATGGAAGAGATACAGAGCAGCTCAGCCTTTATCTCGGTCATGTTTTGTTCTACCCTAGAGAGACGGGCCTCTACTGCCGAGAAACGGGAAGAAGAGAGTTCCGTAGCAGCACTGTATATAGCGGAAGGATACGAAAGAGATGAGAAAACGTCGGATAAGAAGGAGAAGTAGTGGCAGAAGGAGGATTAGCTGGAAGAATAGGAGCAACAGAGGTGGGAGGAGTAGGTGCCGGAGCTGTGGGAGGTGGGAGACCTGCGGGGAGAACAGAGACTGCTGCAATATGGGCCCTAACAGGAACTTGGTTGCGTTGAAGACGGTCTGCCCTCTCTGCGAGTTCTTGCAAGGTAAGAGCTGGGTCCATAGAAGCCAGGAAGTATCGCATGTCCCTGGGCAACTTTTGTACGAATAGAGTGCGGACCATACCCGACTCCTGCTGCGAAGGGGGTCCACCCAACAAAGCAAACATCTGCACCAGGAGGTCAGAAGGTTTTTGATCTCCCAGCGCGGTGTTGCGGAGCAGTTCCTCATACCTGGCCTCTTGAGTTGGGGCCAGGCGCGCGATCAGAAGTTTAGAGCGGTGTAGGGGGTTGGGGAATTGGACAGGGTTGAAAGGGAGTCCCTAATGCGAAGAGAGACTCCTTCAGGAATAAAGGACAAGACGATACCAAACCTTGTCTTTTCGTCCGCCACCGCATGTAAGATGGCCTCTGTCTGACTGAACCAGAGTTCTGGTTGTTGTTGAAAGAAAGGAGGAAGGCGCACGTGAGAAGGTTGAGGGGCGGGAGGAGTTGCGTCAGCTCCCGTCATGACTAAGACAGGGGAAGCAAGGAGAGCGAAAGACGTAGTAGTGGAGAGAGTTGAGCTGAGGCAAAGTATAAGAGTTGAGCTGAGGTAAAGTACAAGGGTTGAGTTGAGGCAAAGTACAAGAGTTGAGCTGAGGTAAAGTACAAGAGTTGAGCTAGGTAAAGTACAAGAGTTGAGCTGAGGCAAAGTACAAGAGTTGAGCTGAGGAAAAGTACAAGAGTTGAGCTGAGGTAAAGTACAGGAGAGAAAGTGACAACACCAATACAACACAACTCTTAAGAGCAGGTGTGCAGGAAGAACCACAGCACACTGGAAAGTGGCAATACCGTAAAATTCCCCGGTGTAAATTAACCCCAAAATATAATAATAAATAATAATATAAATAATAATAGCTAACTTTTCTATTAATTTTTTTATATATAATATAAAATAAAATAAAAATAATAATAATAATAATAATAATAATAATAATAATAATAATAATAATAATAATAATAATAATAATGGTAATAATAATAATATGACAAGTAATAATAGTGATAACTGCTTAAAGTTACCGTACGGTACTGGAGGAGTAGGGGTCTGACGTATCTTGGGTTTGTGAATCAGGTTGGTTGCCACCGCAGGCAGAACTTTTTCCAGTTGGTAATTTGGTCCTTCCCAGTGTTAAAAGTACAATATTATATAATGTACTGAATATACCTTATATTATAATGTTATTTATATATATTTTAATTTTTTTATTTTTATTTTATTATTTTTATTATTATGGCCACTGGAATTTGAGTATCTTGAAATAATGAACTTTTTTCTTAATATAAAAGAAATTAATATTGTGAAATTTATTATTATATTCAATTTATTATAAAATAACATTAATAAAAAATAAAAATAAGAAAAAAATTTTAAGTGAACGATTCAAAAAATTTATTTTTGATCCCATTTCACTGTCTTTTTTGTTTACATATGAATGAAGCCTCCCAAAGAGCGAGTCATTCTTAGCTCTGCAAATCATGATGCAAGCAAATGACGAGGAATAAAATTTAGGAGTGGCAGAGTGCCAGACCCTAAAACCAATCTATGGAGCAAAGACTGTGTTCTTTGCTCTGCCTAAAATTGAGGCAATAATAATAATAATAATAATAATAAAAAAACATTATTAAAGAATCATCAAAAATTCAGTGGCCACTGTTAATAAAAATAATAATTATAATACAATACATTAAATTTCTTTATTATTTTTGAGATAAAATGAAAATACAAACAAAATTGGCCTAGGACCTACTACCACAAGTTCTACAAGAAGGTCAAACATTAACATACAACAGGTCAGTCTAGAAGAGGGCCTTATTTTTGTTTTTTCCATATCCAGCTAGAAGATACAATTCAGTTTCCTACTTGGAAACTCTGAATTAAAGATAAGGATTGGCTCAAGATTTAATAATAATAGGAAGCTATTGATACTAACAGCAGAGGAAGGAAACCAGCAAGTTAGAAGGAATATTATTCAGTATAATTAAGTTTAAATAGTTATTTTAAACAAAAACCAATAAAATTAAAATATATAATACTATCTAACTACTAAAAAAATATCTTTAGATAAATTTAACATTTGTTTATTTGTAATTTTTTAATATTTTCTTTGAATTTTCCGCTTCTCTAATTTTTTCCTTCATATTAATTAATTAAAATTTAAATTTTCTGTTAAGAAGCAAATCATTGGAAGCTCAACAGAAGTTATAATAGCTCAATTAATCTTTATGGAAGATAAGTCAAAAAGGCAAGAGAAGATTCAAGGTTACCAATTTATTGGGTGAGTAGGTGTGGCTTATCAGGCTGTTACTTTACTTTTCTTGAATCACTTTGTTATAAATAAAGTATGCCGAAATAGGCAGGGAATCCTAATTATCTATAACATTTTAAAGGTCATAGCCACATTTGGCTCATTTATCACTGTTAGCATAAAAGGAGTCACCATTAAAGCAGTTTTTTGGTCAATTTTCTTCTTGTAAGTTGTGCATCATTTGTATATGTAACATCAAATAATTCTAAAAGCATAGATTTAGGAAGTTGGCCTTGAAAGTGCCAACTTTAAAAGGCTCCCATTTGTTTTTCACAGGGATGGCACGAAAAAAATCAAATGAAAAAAATCAATTGAGTTTTTTGCTTGATTTTTTTATAAAGAAATCATGATTTTTTGAGTTTTATTGATTTCTTTATGAATTTTTGATTTTTTTTAATTTTTTTAATATTTTTTAAAATATTTTTTGTATATTTAAGTGATCTTACTAAAATAGAATATTAAAAAAAAAAAAAAAATTAAAAATAACCTTCTATAATATTATGAAGTTTTTAAATTATTTTTCAATTTCAAACATTGATTGGCATCGTAACCCGTAAGTCTGTAAACATTCTTTAGTGCTGCTGTTTATTTATTTTCCATTGTAAGATTTTGTAACCCAAGTAGCTTTAGGACCTAGGGTTAAAATATTGAAAATTAATGCAGAATGCAGACTAATATATATATTAATTCTTTGTATAATGTCGTATAATTAGATATGTTAGGCCAGTATTTAACAGACTACAAAATTTTAGCACCTTATTAGAAAAAGACATAGATAGCTGGAGAGGGCCGTCAACCGTAAGAGCAACGAGGAAGGTAAATTTTTGGCTTGAGGATAAGAAAGGCGAAGAAGTCTGTCTAGATAGGCCCATGCGCTTCTTAATTATTACTTTATTTATTATTTATTAATGGTTGCTGGGACATTCTAGAGGGGCCCAATGCGGCTTCTTTAATTTTAATTTTTATTGGTTGACTGTGACATTTGTCCTAAAAAGACCAATGCGCTTCTTAAGTATTTATTCCTTATTTATTAAATGAGTTGACTGCGAAATTCTAGAGGGGTCAATAAGGCTTCTTAATTATTATTTTCAATATTAATTATTTATTGATTGATCGACTGGGACAGCCTAGATACGGCCCATGTGGCTTCTAAATACTAATTCCTTATTTTATCCATTTGATATATTATTTATGAGTGTGACTGGGAACATTCTAGAGGGGCCAATGTCAGCTTCATTATTATTAATTTGTATTGGTTGACTGGGTCAGCTCTAAAAAGGACCATAGCGGCTTCTTGAAGTATTAGTTCTTATTTATTATGAAGTTTGGACTGGTACATTCTAGAGGCGACAATTGCGGTTTCTTAATTATTATTTTAATTATTAATTATATATATTATATATATATATATATATATATATATATATATATTATATATATTTTATATATATATGTTATAATATTATATTATATATATATATTATATATATATTATATATATATATATATATAAATATATATATATATATTATTTGTTGACTGGGACAGTCCTCAGATAGGCCTATGCGGCTTCTTAAGTATTTCTCTTATTTATTATTTATTATTGTTGACTGGGACATTCTAGAGTAGCCAAATGCGGCTTCTTAATTATAATTTTTATTGTTGCTGGGACAGTCTAAATACGGCAATCATGCGCTCTTGAAGTATTATTCTTATTATTATGGGTGACTGGGCACATTCTTAGAGAGGTTAATGCATAGTTACTATGGGTTAATTGCACGCTCTTAATTATTAATTCAGATAATCAATTAAGAAGCTCAATTAATCCCTCTAGAATGTCCAAGTCAACCATAAGAAATAAGAATAATACTTAAAAAGCGCATGGTCCTATTTAGACAGTCCCCAGTCAACCAATAAAAATTAATAATTAGAAGCCGCATTGGCCTCTCGAATGTCCCAGTCAACCATAATAAATAATAGAAATGAAATGAATACTTATAGAAGCCGTATGGACTATCTAGAACTGTCCCAGTCAACCATAATATTAATAATTAACTTTTAATAGCCGATGTTAGAATGTCCCAGTCACCCATAATAAATAAGAATAATACGTTAAGAAGCCGCATGGTCCTATCTTGACTGTCCCAGTCACCAATAATCATTAATAATTAAAAATCAGATAATTAAAGCAACAGTTCATCCTCGCAGAAGTCCCCAGTCCACTCATTATTAATGAGAATAATCCTAGGAAGCCACATGGTTCATTTTTTTAGACTGTCCTAGTGAAGCCAATAAAAATTAATAATTGAGAGCCGCATTGGCCCCTCTAGAATGTCCAGTCAACCCATAAAAAGTTACAGATTAAAAATAATTTTTAATATAAATAAAATGTAATTAATGAATAGTATTTATAATTAAAAAGCCATATGGCCTGCTAGACATATCCCAGTCAACCAACAAATAATTAATTAATTAAGAAATAATAATTAAAAAGTCGCATTAGCCCCTACAGAATTCCAGTCAATCTATAATAATTAATAAATAAGAAATAAATAACAGAAGCCCGCATGGGCCATCTAGACTGTCCCGTCAACCAATAAATAATTAATAATTAAGAATAATTTATTCTTAATTACTAATTGTTATGGTTACTGGGACAGTCTAGATAGCCATGCGGCTTCTGAATTATTATTCTTAATTTATTAATTTTTTTGTTTGGTGACTTTGACAGTCAGGGAGTGGCTTTCTTAATTATATAATCTATTCATTAATTACATTAATTATTTTAAAAATTAAATGTCTTAGTTCTTAATTTTTATGGGTTGACTGGGACAGGACAGACTCAATACGGCTTCTCCATTATCAATTTTTATTGGTTAAGACTGGGGACAGTCTAAAACGGACCACGCGACTTCTTAAGGTATTATTCTTTATTTATTATGAGTTGACGGGGACATCCTAGAGGGATCAATGTGGCTT
>JABUQX010060518.1:47500-50000 GCA_015478945.1 Trachelipus rathkii
CCCTTCGAAATGTGTTTTTATATCTGAAGACTAATTAGTAAACGAAAGATGGTTCAGGCATTCACAGGAACCCGATCAAACATAGTGGTCCAGCCGAGACAAATTTCCTGTATACTGTTTCAATCAACTTGAGGTGCTTTTAAATGAAGCAACTCTAGGAGTATCAGCTGGCAAGTTAACCCTTATCGAAGTTTATGATCTTTACTAAATATTCCTCGAAGATGGCGGAAAGGAAGTTCTCCTCTCGCAATCATGTGGATATACAATTAAAAAAAGATCGGTGAGAAAATTGGAGCAAAACGTTGCTAACTTTAAACAAGAAATAATAACGTTCAATATTACGGACGTGTAAACGGGGATATATTCTCTCAGGAAAGACTTATTCTAGCCCTCAGTGGATGCTCGCATCAGGTTTACTAGATCTACACCTCAATTTGCGCTTAAAGTCCATAGCAGTTTCGGAGCCACAACTACCGCTCCAAATCCTATTTTCAAATTACTGGATGCTTATCTTTATGTACGTAAAGTGAAATTATCTCCCTTTAAACATATGGAATTCGAGAAATCTCTTTTGACCGATACAGCCAAATATCCAATCAAGAGAATGAGACTAAAATTTTAAACTTTACCAAGGATTATCGAGTATTAGTATACCTAACATCGTCGATGGTAGCTTACCTCAGAAAGTAATAATAGGGATTGTAGAACACGAGGTTTATTCTGGAAACTAGGAAAGTCTGCCTTTAAATTGTACACATTCGGACTTAAACGAGGTATCAGTTGCACGTGAAAATGGTATCCAATATCGGTCGTGATTATGAGATGATTATAAAGGCTCCATTCTCATGTTCCGACCTTTTTTAAACCGATTTAATTGCCGAATACAGTAATCTTTGCCAGCGATAACGGTACAGATATTATCCTCAAGTATGCTGAAAATAGTAATTTATATGCGTACGATTCACAGCTGATCTTTCAGCTTGTAGTGCTTATCATCTCCAATATCCTAAAAAAAGGAACATTAGGACTGAACTCAAATTTGGACACATGTTTTGACATCCCCATCTCAGTCTGCTAAAGTGTAATCTGGAGCTCTCAACATCAGCGAGATTTGATAGAGTACGAAACTATAAAATCTTGAATAATGTAAAGATGAATGAAGAAGAATATTAAATGGTCTTTCGAAACGAAAGACGATTTTTAGGGTATTTCGCCTGTAATGAACTCTGGACTTATCTTCAACACTTCTCCTCGAGATGTTTTGCGCAATGGACACTCGGATAAATGTGTATAAGAATAAAATAATGTTGTCATATTTTCTTAACTTCTCTGCATTTAGATTTTTACATGTTTAGTAATCACACTTATGTAACTCTTTTTTAAAATATAATAATGTTTCAATTATGTTAAGACCTTATGTTTTCCTGTACAACCTATCAGTTCTAATTTATGTGGTGTATACTGTATTTATTTCATTATTTTTTTTTTAAATAATGTTTCTTTTAATAAACTTGTAAATATATTTGATGCTAAAAATTTATATTTTCAACGATTAATGTTAGTCTACACTTATGTTATTAATGCTTTAAAATAAAAACTTGTTTACTTTTCCCGCTTTTTATCCAAAGAACTTATTTATACTAAAGAAAAATATGACTTGAATCAATAGATCAATAGATCATGGATGGGTAGGAGGGTGGTAAGTAGGGCTGTTTGATTTACTGATTTACTGCTTTAGGGTATGAAAAACATAACAACTTTAATAAAAAATATGACTTGAATCAATAGATCATGAAGGGGCTAGGGAGACCAGCTTGATTTACTGATTTACTGCTTTAGGGTATGTAAAAAATAACAATTTTAATAAAAAATATGACTTGAATCAATAGATCAAGTTGTTAATGATAGCATGGGTAGTAGGGTGTGGAGGGTTGTTTGATTTACTGATTTACTGCTTTAGGGTATGTAAAATATAAAAATTTTAATAAAAATGACTTGAATCAATAGATCATGGAAGGGCTAGGGAGGGTAGTTTGATTTACTGATTTACTCCTTTAGGGTATGTAAAACGTAACAATTTTAATAAAAAATATGACGAATCAATAGACCAATAGATCATGGATAGGTAGGATGGTAGTGGGGGTGATATTTTGATTTACTGATTTACTGCTTTAGGGTATGCAAAAACACGCTATAAACAAAATATTCACTCGCAAAACAGAGCACGTATGCGTTCTCGCGACGGTTTCGCGCAGGGGCAGACAGGCTGGCGGGCAGGTAGGCAGGCAGGCAGGCAAGCGAGTAGGCAGGCGAGTAGGCAGGTGAAACCCTTCCCCCAGGGGGTCTCAAACCATCATATTCGAGATCTACAACTTTATTAACATATATTTTGATACCAATATTGTATTATTATACAAATATTTACTAACTTAGCACCGCACCGGAGCCAGCACCGGTGCCGTTATCAACTTAATAAACTCTTCAGGTTCAGGATCCTTTC